>ML820205.1:36645-48076 GCA_009831015.1 Picea engelmannii
GAGGATTTTCTTGGCATATTATGGTGTTTCTCTCATTGGAAGGTTTACAACTAGGGTTTGATGAGCATTCTTCATGATTTGTAAGTGTATTTTTCATGCAAAACTTCTTGAATGAATGGTTGTAGGTTAAATCTCTTGCATTTTTTATTGTATTGCTATTATATTGTTTAATCTTGAAACCCTAGGTAGCAAGCACACAAGTAGGTCCTTTCTATATGTCCCCATGATTGAGAAACTTGTTTTAGCCATTGATTAAGGAATATATAGCCTAGACGTTGCTACACTAATCATCCTTTTTCTGAGTTAGCATTTAAACATAAGTTGAAGGAAGGAGACGTCCTAGGCCTAGTTGATTCTACACCCAGGGTTTTGACTTTTTAGGGTTTGAAGGACCTTTCTCTTTCAACACTTTTCACCCTTAGACTTGTGTTTTAAAGCTAGCCGTTTTGCCAAGAATAATTAAATAAAGAGGATGGAGAATGAGGCCTTGCTTAAGCAACACCGTAATGAGCCTCCTTCCCTTAGGGTTTTGATTCTAGGGCCCTACCATTGCAACACCATAGAACCTAACTCTTTAGTCTTTAGATTTTGATCCTCCCAAGACCTTTCCCTTGCTTTTGACTCCATAATACCCTAAGGCACTGGTTTATCTCTCCAACGTTGAGCTTCTTGTGCCAAAACAATCTTTCAAAACCTTCAAATTTGAAACCCTAACTAACCCTAATGTCTACTAACCTAGCAGAAAATGATGACGTCATGCCTTTATTAAGATTTTGGTTGATAGAAAATACTGTGGCTTGGTCATCTAATGATAGACATTGATGTATTGATAAATTTCATTGGCTCATTTGCAAAACTTTGACCTCTTTGTCTATTATACTAACCCTAGAAGAAAGTTGACGTCACCTCTAGTACACTTGACGCAACAACTACATGTATATGAGCATTTGATGATATTTAATGCATTAAGTTAATTTAAGGATTGATCATTTTCATTGGATGCTATATCATTCTGGTATTTATTGACAAGTGACTTTATATTTCCATTGACATTGCTGTAAACATTGACTTCGTCAATATTTACTATTATATATGTTCATGTACATTGAAATATAGATAGTCATTGATTTATGAAGTACTAACCACTGTTGCATGTACTAGTATCATTATTGTCTTGTCTCACAAGCAGGTGCCTCTTCTATGGTTCTTCTTCATCTGACTATCTTCTTGGCGGTAATCTGTGAAGGGAAAACTTACCTTAATCCTTAAGCCTTTTGCCTTTCAAAACCCCATATTTCCAGGGACGTCTCCCTTGGGTTTAGCCACCCTAAATAGAAAGAGCCCCCCATCGAGGTGACAGTGGGTGGGGAAGCTCCTGTTACACTAGTTTGACCCTTACCTTTCAGCTACTTGACCTAAACTACAAACTGAGCGATAACACGTCCAAGTGTTGATGTAGAGAGGGTTGGATCACGAAGGAATGTGAATCAAGAACTTGGATAGGTGGAGAAGGAATTCCATCTAGAGATCATACAAGTCAAGGAGGAGAGAGAGAAGATGGAGTTACATGTGGGTTTCATAGGATTGAAGCCATAGGCAAGATGTGCACCATATAGAAGTGGTCATTCAGGTTTTTCTTACATGTATGTGGGTCATAGTGTAGATAGTCATGTACATACATGGGTCACAAGAAGGTGAATCATGTACACCTAGAAAAACATGATGTTTAGGGGTTGTAAAACAAAGCAGACTATGTCAGGTTTGTCTGTAGTTGTATTTCTCTGAGTGGTCCATTTTCCCTATTATGGGAGCCCTGATTTGACCTTAATAAAATCATTTGAGCATTGGTTTTCCCTTTGGGGTTTTTCCAGGGGTTTATACCCAAAAATATTGGTGTCTTGTGTTTGAGATTTTGGTTTCGTAGTTTATTCTTCAGTTGCATGTTTAGTTGATTACTCAAATGCGATTTTAGTAGATAAATTGATTTTATTTTGAGCTAACTGACAGGTGTTCAGTAGAGTGGTAAAATTTCAACATGGTATTAGAGCATACCAAGGGTTGAATTCCAGGAAAATCAACATGGTATCAGAGCAAGGTTTCTCTGGGAGGAAACCAAGTGCACATGGTATCGATAGATATACGATATCTGAGTGACAGAGAGATCAAGTTCAGATCTAGGGTTATAGGAGTAGATCTATGGGATCAAGAGTGATGAGGTGGTTGATTGAAGGACTAAGCACAGATCCACAAAAGATCTTAGCAGATCTATAAACCAACAGTAAAAAATCGAAGGAATGGTTTCAGGAAAACAACCATATTGAGGTAGAACATGTGTTTTTGCAGGTGTATGGAGGCATACATGGGCTGTAGTGGTGACAGTCGCGTATAGGGTCATACAAGGTCAATACAGATGCAATTTCAACATGAAATTTCTATTGGATGGCTTGGTGAGCAATGTAAAGAGGCCAGGGAGTCAACAAAGAGATCTCAAATAGGTGGAGAATGACTTCCATCTAGATATTTGAGGTACATGAGAGCATTTAAGAACAGAGAAGAAATTTTGATCTTGTGCTTATGTCATCCACTTAAGAGCAAAGATGAAGTTTTTCTCAAGTGCTTGAGCCACGAAGGAAAATGAATCAAGGGGATCTTAGATGGGATAAGAAGGATGCTCATCCAAAGATCAAAAGATGACAGATCTATTGGATTCAGTGACTCATAGATGGAACAAATAAGTGTGTAGGGAAGAAGGGTTCGAGGAAAGGAGAAAAGGGGGAGCAAGGGAGATAACATCCAACCAACAAGATCGAAGGACTGATCTTGAGGTTTGTAGGGATTGGATATTTGTTGATTTGTATTCCTTAGGTGAACCATTATCCTAGGACGAGATCCTATAAAAGGATCCAAGGGGATCTTGGATCATGGATAAATGTCAGTGGAAAAGAACAGGGAGCGAGAGGCTCCAAACATTGAGAATCTTAGAGTGAGTCAACCTTCATGTTCATGTGGGAAGGATCATCCTTACAAGTTCATTAAGAAGGATTCATGGTATGAGACGACCATGTGGGATTCTCAGGAGTAGTAGAATTCTAGGAGCATGTTCAAAGGAAATGAGTCTTTAGAGATAGGTCAGACCATCATGACAGGGATAATTTTTATGTCATAGGGAGAAGCCAATCAGGTGGATTGGAGAGCAGGCATGGTAGCAGATCTTGTAGCAATGATAGAGCCAAATCTAGGTGGGAGAAGTACCTTCCTCGCTAAGGGGGAGTGTTGATGTTAGTGGTAGCATCAGACGAGTGCTTCCACATTGGCTTGTGTCTATCACGTGGAAGTCATTGAAATCCTAGTGCGAGTTTACTTTAGTTAAAAATAATTAATTAAAGTAAAAGTGTTTTTATTAATTAATCGAGTTATTTAAGGAATATGCTAATAGTAATTAGCATGCAAAATGTAATCTAAATCTCAAGTGAGTGTGAGAAGTAATATCAACTATAGATCACTAATTTGGATATTAGAAATAGATGGTAACTCGTGATTATAAAATCAAGGATAGGAAAAGGAGGAAGACACTTGACTGGACACTTGTGTGAGATACACTTATGAGATACTTTGGTGAGAGACCAAGGTCAAGGATAACAAAGAATGACTTTTGCTAGTGTGAGGAGTGTAGAAGCAAAGAAGGACTTTTGCTTACATGAGAGTGAGGAGATCTCATTTTTTGGGTGAAGAGATTTCGTCTAAGTGTTGATGCATAGAGGGTTCGATCATGAAGGATTGTGATTCAACATCTTGGATAGGTGAAGAAGGACTTCCATATAGAGATCATACAAGTCAAGGAGGAGAGAGAGAAGATGCAGTCATAGGTCAGTTTCAGAGGATTGAAGCCACATTGAAGAGATGCATCGTACATAAGTTTCCATAAGGGTTTTCTATACATGTATGCAGATCATAATGTAGAAAGCCACGTATATAAGTGGATCACAAGAAGTATAATTTCTTACACCTCGAAAACCATGTTTTCCAGGGGCTATACGACAGAGCAGACTATGAGGGGTTTGTCTATAGTTGTATTTCTCTTTGTGGGAGATTTTCCCTGTTATGGGAGCCCTGATTTGACCTTAATAAAAACATTTGAGTACTATTTTTTCCTCTTAGGTTTTTTCAAGGGTTTATACTAAAAAATATTGGTGTCTTGTGTGTGATATTTTGGTTTCCTAGTTTATGCTTCCATTGCATGTTTAGTTGATTACTCAATTGTTCTTTTAGTAGACAAAATGATTTTATTTTGAGCTAAATTTTGAGTGTTGAGTAGAGTGGTAAAATATCAACATGTATTAGAGTATACCAAGGGTTGAATTCTAGGAAAATCAACAGTTGGAATGCCATGTCATCTTTTTAAGTCAACATGCCATGTTAGGAGACACATCAGTAAGGGTAGGTGAATCAAATATTTCCATGTGGCAGTTGGGTACAAATTGGTGTCGTAGTTGTCACTAGAAAAGGATTGAGAGGGATCAACCAAATGCCAATATTAAATATTGATCATTCATTAGGTGTCAATATTTGATCTTGACCATCCATTGGAGATCGATGGTCGGGAAGTATTTTCGAAGAAGTGAACCCGAAGGAATGAACTCGATAGATTTATGTGTTTTGGGTTGTGGAAAGATTAGTGTATAAACCAAGTTGACATCCCGATGGTGCAAGCCTGATAAAAATAAACTAACAGGTTTGTAGGAGGTTGTTCATGGGAGGAATTTTATCGATGTGATTTTCCAAAGGGAAAGCCTAATAGAGCGAGTTTGACAACCTTCAGGGATGTGGACTTCATAAAAACCTCGAGGTCATGTTAAATATGCTTTCGTATGGAGTGAACCTACAAAGGAAATTCTGATAGTGTTGTGGGAAGGATATTCCAATGGAGGAAACCCGATAGCTTCACAGACTTTGGTCATATCGATAGAAAAATGTCGATAACGCGAGCCCAATATTCTTTCAGGATATCATTTGCAAGAGGAACCATGAGCATGGTTTGTGACACTCCGATGGAAATTTTATGATAAAGAAATACTGATAGACTTGTGGTCCTTGAAAGCCTGATGACCCGCATCCTATCGTTAGCAACATGCCACATCAACTAGTAGCGATGAACTAGTAAGTGTGGATAGGTTCATGTGGAAGTAAAATAAAAGAACATGTGGGATCGACAGAGGAAAGGAAGAGAGAGAAAATAATGAAGGAAGAAAGAGAGGAAGATCTAGAGGATGGAAAAGTGGGACTAGGTGGTGTTGAAAAGTCTGATTGACTTGTCAAGCAGGTAAGGGAGAGTTCCCAATTGCAAGCCCCAATTAGGCTTACTGTCATTTTGTATAGCACTTCCAACCAATATGTGGGCCTGGATGCCACTCTAATATATTTTCAATTATGAATCTAAGAACAAAATATTCTCATATGAATTTAAATTTGTTTTTAAAAGAACTAACTACAACTAACTAAATTATTATATTCTAACACTACACTATCCTATCCTATCTTGAACATGAGAAAAACTAATGATATGAGCATAGTAAAATGTGGAATTATCAATGACAAAAATAGTTCATATATATTAAAATAAATTAAAGTAATAATGCTACAACTTACATCACAAATAATTGCAGACTTAACTGTAAACATTATTGTTGTATTCATATGGAAATTAATGAAAGCATAAGCATCTTAAACATCTATGTAGAAATAGTTCATACAACAATATTCAACAATGCTTAAACAAGAAAAGCATGCAAAGAATAGTCTTGTGCACATTCATCAACATTCACAATTTCCAAAATCGGCTCTTGCTCTTTATTCAACTGGAGGTAATAGTACCATCTCTCGTGTATAATGGGAACAAGTCCCCTTTATCTATATTAAGATCTCTTTTATAAAAACAAGAGAGTCCCTTAAATTACACTGATTGTTTAGTTCCTATTCTAGACGGTGTTGAGCACTCAACACACCCTAAAAAGGTCTATGCCAAATTTTCACTTTTTGGGTACCACTTGATCTTTTTCACTGTCTGATTGCGCTTCAGTATGAAATGACTGCCTATGCTTATCATTATGTTTTTATGTCGAGTCATTTAAAGTCTGCTTGAGCATGTGAAAATCATATTAACTTTAAAAAGGACTAATATTTACTTAAGGAATTGATAGTCTAAAGTTTTCCCCAACGCGCTTAGGAAATTCGACATCGGGAAAGATTAAAAGTGACGAAAATTGCTTAAGAAAACCAAAATAGCTGAGCACCAAATTTCACCGGTGTCGGCAGAAGGAGGTTTCTCGTCTTCACGAATAAGCTTCACTTAAGATATCGTTGAAGACCGATCCATTCGGCATCGACAAAATATCAAAAGAATAATAATTGCACGAAGTTAAGGTGATATTACTGATCGTCGATTCCTGAAATGTTTTCGGCGTCGAAGATTTACGAAGGTGATAACACACAAATAAAACTATGCATTAACTTTACTCTTGAACACTGATCCCTGACACCATGCTGATATCGGTAGTCGAAATATCTAGCCCTTCTAGCGCGTTCAACGTGAACGAAGCCCAAGTGAAGCCCTTACCCACAAGCTGAGTTCTGGATTTTATTTTTAATAACCCCCGAGTCAGTAATGCCACGTCAGCATTAATCGGTATCAGAAGTTTCTAAAGGAAAATATCAACAAACTTACAAAGCAACCCGGAATAATGATAATTATAAAGTCACATAATTTACGAGAAGCTTAGATAAAAAACACAGTAGATTTACATACAAAGAGGGAACGTGATACATTCAACTGCAAAACATTTCAAAATCTCATATATTAAGGATCCCCACCAAACTCAGGTTACATACAAATAAACACCACCGATGCCTTGACTAACCGACCCGGTTACATTGAGAATGTGAAAACCCTCACGAAAAACAGAGAAAAATAGAAAACATCACTTCGGATAATGAAAAACAAGAGTCCGCCCATCATATATCTCCTACACACGGAACTTCTCCTGGACTACTCCTTGCATCTTGCAATATTTTCATTTTTTCCTTCCCCGTCATCCTCTGTGCTTCACGCAGTTGTACAATTGTATCTTTCGCTTCCCGAAGCTGTCTCTTGAGCCAATTTGTGCTTCCTTCGTGACCTTGCAGTGCCGATATCTCCTGGTTCTTCACCACCAACTCTACAATTCTCTATTTTCTTGATAAATCTTGGCTATGGCGAGTTGGGCCTACTCTAGCTATTGGACGAGACTTCCAATGGGAGAACACGATGTCTTTTCCCTTCCCTTTTGTCTCCCGCTTCCTTAGATGGTAGTCCTGATAGGATCCGACCACTTAGTGTGCATTGTAAGCTCCTCAGCGGTCGGGTGTGCACTCAATGCAGTTTGGAGGTGGCCATCTCCTCCTTGTTCCTTATTTTTTCTAGGCATTCTCCTCCTCCGCGGTGTCTGCTTCTAAGAGGAAACAACCTCCAACATATGTCCTTGAGACGTATTTTTCTCCACTCCCACCTCCGCTTGAGATGCTGACACCGTTTTCGAGTGAAGGTAGGTACCTCCTATTGAAGCTTCAGGGACCCTTGATGCCAATAAGAAAGAGTCCTAGGCACATTGAGGCTCGGACATGGCGCTCTGACTACCTCGCAAACCCCATACCTTATTTAAAGGGTATCCGATAGTGCGACAACGTATTGTTTGAGACATCTGCTAATGAATAAAAGACAACGATGCAGAGTTTCACTGGAATCGAACTCACAAGACCAACGCTATCGATGAATAAACTCGGCCGATGCGTAGAATCCCCACAGAGCCTCTAGAATTTATAACAGAAAGAGGAAGCAAAAAAGAACATGCCAAAAGAACACTCACACCTTGCGACATGATGTCTTGAATATTTAACACATCACAACTGCTCGACGGATGCAATCCAGAATGCATGAAACGTCGCCGATCAGAGTTGCAGGGAATATACAGTACGATCATTCCAATATCTTTAATCTCCCCATCTTCCATTATTAGTGAATGATAGTTAACACACTTGGTGATACGGCTTCCCGAGGAAAAACTTGCCTTGACCTAAGGCATTTAACAACTTCCTTATTACGATATCTGACCTTTTGGGAGTGTATGCTCACTTTCGACACACATTCGGCTCTGGCATCCTTTTCCAACTCCAAGGGTCAATTAGCCACTGTGACGGTTTCAACGCTCGTATCTACCGTGCTCGATTTTCCACTCTATGGCACGTGGATTTAACTCATTCAAACTGAAGAGGAGAGACATCATGGGAAAGGACAATACAGGTCATTCAAAAGGATGGCTGGGATCATGTAAGTATTAAACGATCGAGACTAACGAGCTCCATAGGACGCATCGGTCTATTCTATTTCTGTTTGCATATTATTATGAGTTTCCTGATAAGTGATTTATAAACTACCTCAACCTCGATTGCAGGAAAGATCCACCCGACTAACGAACAAAGTTTGCTCCGTGACCTCACCGAGGAACTCAAAAGAAACATTGAAGCAAAATCAGCAAAGTAATGAAGAATATTGGACTCCCTGAGTTCGGCACCCCCGAAAACTTTGTCAACCTAAGTGACATAGTTGAGTTGCATGCCAAACAAGATTCACTATGGACCAAATAGCTCGCAAGGATGACCGACGCGAGGCCAGTGCAAGTGTGAATATTTGCAGAGCATCCAATCAGAGCTCGAACCGTGCTACAACAGTTGAACTCCAGTTTAGTGAAGTACCAGATGCATGCGATGGACATCAGAGGAATACATGCGGCTCCGATGGAACAACACAAATTTCCATGGGCCCAAACTTGTGAAGAGTTTTTTATCAGTTGGTTTGAGTACGATAGAAACCACCCTTTTCAAGAGATATCTCAGGCTTACTATTAAAGAAACTGTTAGTATAGGACGCCATGTGGAAAATTTTGTTTTTCTTAAACTGCACTTAGCCGTTAATTTCAGTTAAACTTTACATTATAAATAAAGACATCGGCCAATTAGTTAAGGGTTGATGGTTGTTGCAAGAACTCTTTCTTTCTGGTTGTTAAGAATTACTTTGAAGCCGCTATGAATTGAGAAGTCCTTCTAGACCAAAGACAAAGTCATTTTTCATCAAACGCATGTGATGGGACGTGGGGAAGAACTATTTCCCATCTCATTTCATGAATGATGTTGTAATGAGTAAGAGTTGTTTAATATATTGTCAAGTTATTTGGTGCAATATTTTTCCATTCTTTACTTTAAATGATGAAGATGAATCGTTGTGTTAACATGTGATGAATGATTATGGTAGATGAATTATTTTGCTTGCCATTATTTAATTTTCATATGTGTTTTCTTTCTGATAGTTAGTTTCTCAGATAGTAATTGGATGTGCACAAGGTTAATGTATTAATACTAGGCATGTGGTATAGAATCATTGTTTGCATGCTTGAGCAGCGGGTTATCCCAAGTTCAACCTCTTCCCTAGTAATTAGAATTTAATCCTATTTGTCACCAAGTTGGTTTATGTCCGCTTACATCTCATATCGGTCTCACCCAAGAGAAAATACAAAAAGAGATAGTCTAAACTGAAGGAAGAGGCTTCACAAGAAAACATAAAGCCCATCGATAAATTGGTCGGATGCAAGATCTGGAGAACCATTCCACCATTAAACACTACAGAGTCTAATCGGGCCTCGGTGGTGGGTTTGGTTCCTACTATTGAATCAGGTATTTAGGACCCATAAATAGAATTGGTGCTAGGAGGGCCTGAGAATGAATGTCTTAATATGTATTTTATATAGCATTTAAAATAGCCTATATATTCATAATATCCCACATGCATGGCTAGTCATTCCCAAGAAAACCCACACACATCGAGTACTCTTGGAATGAGTAACTCACCCCAGCCCGAGGAAGAATATTTTCACTCTGAAATACCTTACGCTCTTCCTCATGAGGAAGTAAATCAATTCAGAAGAATTACTAGAGCCTACGCCTGACAGATCAGTGTGTTGTCCTTAGCTCCCATACTCCCTCGAAGAAAAAAACAAAGAAGACTAGTGGTTAGCACTCCTGACGAGGTTTTCATACACTCGGTAGAAGAATTAATAGATTTCGCGATTACCAAAATCCAAGAACCTCTTGATTTGATAACCAAAACGCCAACAGACAACATCTCTAAACTAGACGATTTCTCGGAAGAAGAGGAGTTTAACTAAGAGTTTGAAGCTATGGAAGGCAACAACGACCATAATGATGAAAGGGGGAACCCACCTCTGGTCAATCAACCCTGGTTAGCCAGAGATGCTTTGGCCCTCCCGGGACCAATCCATAACCTTCCCCAACATCCAGAGAAGTTGCTAGCTAAGTTTGATCCCAAAACCTCTGGATTGCCTGAAGATCATATCAAAAAATTTATACTAGCAATTAGACTTATGCACGTCCAACATGAAGACGTAGTTTGTAGGCTTTTCCCCTACATGTTTGAAAATCCATCTTCCACGTGGTATTTTAATCTTCCAGTAGGATCCATAACTAGCTAGATCAAGTTCCAGAAAGACTTTCTAGATAAATTTGCAGAGGAAACTACTATGGGAGCTCTGATGGTTGAGTTATTCGCCGCGACCATGATTTCGAAAGAGAGAGTCAAAGCTTTCAGTGAATTTTTCACGACCATATTAAACAAGTTTCAGCCCGAAGTGAAAACAACCCAGGAATTGCAAATTGAGGTTTACGCTAACGTGCTCCCGACTTCTATTTCTATGTTTGTAAATAGAGCCGCCAAGCGAACCCTGGCTGAAAATTTTGAAGAATCCAAAACGATAGAATTCTAGATGATAGGGTGTAAAGAATGTAAATCCTAACCTTGTACAATATCTACTGCAAACTGATATTCAAAAAAGAACAGAAAAGATACAATGGCAAATACAAACATTACACAGATATTTTTCACCTGGAAACCCAAACCGGGAAAACCAACATATATTATATTCATACATTGTGTTACATTGTTTACAATACAATATACTTATAGGAGCCATCGGCTTCCAAAACCCTAACCCAATGACCTGGATTAGTCCAAAACCCTAATTCCTTAACCGGAAATAGAAAACCATCGACAAAAAACCATATTCCGAAAAACCACCTAAATATCATGTGGTCCCAGAAATATGTCGTCCCAGTGCGAATTTTTTTTTCGGGGACGTTGCCCCCTGCACCCCCCTGTGCACCCGGCGCAGACACTCAGACACTACTGGTCGTGCAAAGAATATAACACATACCCAACATTCTCCCACTTGTTGTTTTCTTTGCACATAGGGGGTTACAAGGTTACATAGTCAACAATCCAGGGCAACAATGCCCATGGATCCTCTACACCAAGAGAACTTCTCAGTGCTCA
>ML820205.1:51840-77531 GCA_009831015.1 Picea engelmannii
ACAGATACTAACTGACTTACCACAGTATTGAAGGCGTTCAAATGCTCTGCCACCGAGTCTCCATCTCTCATCCTCAAGTTATACAGCTTCTTTCTCAGGAATAGTGCATTTACCATGGACTTAGACTGATACAACTTCCCCAACTTTTCCCATAAATCCTTGGCTGTAGCTTCCTCTGACACATTCAGTAATACTGAATCAGAGAGACACAGTCGAATTGTGCTCTTTGCCTTTCGATCCGTCTTGTTCCAGTCATCTGCAAAAGCTCCTGTAGGTGTAGTACCTGGATCTACCGTGATCCACTGATCTCTATCCACCAAAAGATCTTCCATCTTGAGCTTTAACAACTCAAATATTTTCCCATTAAACTTCTTGATCTCCATCTTCGAATTTCTTGCCATTTCTTTTCACCTGAAAAACAATATCGCAGATCTCCCACTGTAACAAGGCTTATCACAGTCCCGAGCCAAACCCTTGATGACAAAGGCGTCCCCCTGAAGCCAATAAATATATGATACCAAATGTAAATTCCTAACCTTGTACAATATCTACTGCAAACTGATATTCAAAAAAGAACAGAAAAGATACAATGGCAAATACAAACATTACACATAGATTTTTCACCTGGAAACCCAAACCGAGAAAACCAACATATATTATATTCATACATTGTGTTACATTGTTTACAATACAATATACATATAGGATCCAGGGACATCCAAAACCCTAACCCAATGACCTGGATTAGTCCAAAACCCTAATTCCTTAACCGGAAATAGAAAACCATCGACAAAAAACCATGTGTCGAAAAACCACCTAAATATCATGTGGTCCTGGAAATATGTCGTCCCGGTGCGAATTTTTTTTTTCAGGGGTGCTGCCCCCGAACCCCCCTACACCCCCCTCTAACCCCCCTACGTGCCTGGCACAGACGCTCAGACACTACTACTCGTGCAAAGAATATAACACATACCCAACAAAAGAGGGCCAAGTCTCTCTAGTTAAGAAATAAGCTCAACCTCCTCCTAGGAGAGGACTCCTTTTGGCTAGACCATCGGGGAAATAGACAGAGCATACTCCTGACAAGGGTAGCAAAGACATAGAATACCTACAACGCATGGTTAAGAAATTATCAAACGAGATCATAGACATGAAAAGAAATGTAGGGGAGGGAAACCAAGGCCAAAGGCCCTACAAACCTTTCTTTAAGAGGAACCCACCGTTCAAGGCAATTGAACCTCCCCCAGCTAACTTAAATATTGATCTAGGGAATGTTGCATCTAATTCTTTCTGTACTTATCACCAGGAAAACCACTCCGAAAGAGACTTCCCTCAATGGGTGCATGCCATGAATTTGATGGCCAATCGGTTTCTAGACGAAGTCTCCCTGACCGAACAACCAAGAAGTTCGGCTATGAATATTGCTGACCAGGAAGAGATTGACCCACCACAAGATACAACCATGATGATATGGGATCCCAACCTGATTATGCCTTTCGACGACCTATTTGAGTCTCAAGAATAACCCGCGGAAGTCTTGGTGATACAGACACACAGTAAGGGTTCGCTTGGCTCGAAATATACCGCTGCCACCCAAACCTCGAGAAGTAAGGAAACTCCCGATCACCCGAAAACACCTTTCACTCTTGGTAAGAAACCTATAAGTGTCCATACTCGAGAATTTCCCAAACTAGATTACAACGTAGTCAAATATTTGAAGAAGTTAAAGGCTAATATATCAGTTATGGACATATGCAGGATTCCTCAACAGAAGGACTTTCTGTTACAAGATTTGAACTCAGTAGAAAACCTAACCATGGGAAGTGGTCAGGAAAGAACTCTATCTCCCACAAATCTGGTGAGAAAACTAACTGTGAACACCTGCTCAAAAGATAGAAAGGAAAAAACTTTTGTCCCACTGTTCCTCTTAACGTTTGAAGTCTTCAATAGAAACCTTCACAATTGTCTGGTAGATTCTGGGGCGTCTTCCAACATTATGACTTTGTCTATTTGCAAAAAGTTAAACATTGTTCCTCTCAAGA
Organism: Picea engelmannii; assembly: GCA_009831015.1. Classification (NCBI taxonomy): domain Eukaryota; kingdom Viridiplantae; phylum Streptophyta; class Pinopsida; order Pinales; family Pinaceae; genus Picea; species Picea engelmannii. Next base: position 53,883 of record ML820205.1, read on the forward strand.
GTTATAAACATGTCATACAACTAGACAGAACCTAGGTCAAGTTCATGGGAGAACTCAAAGATGTAATGATTAGAATAGCTACACACCCCAAGTTTGTGCAAGTGATCAACATCATTGTGGTAGATATTCCAGAGGCCTATGGGTTATTACTGAGTCGAGATTGGTGTGAAAAGATAAATGAATATTTCAGTACAGGCTGGGCACACCTTTGGCTACCATTGAAGGGATACAAGAACATGATCATAATCAATAGGGAGAGATATTTGAAACACACAGTCACTGATCTAAAAACCCCGAACGAACCCTCATCCACAAACTTCCTCGTTTTGGGAAATTATTCCTACGAATCCCACTTTGGAAACTTTGATCCTCTCTTGTTTGATGTTCCCCTCACTCAAAACTTTGAAATGGTTTTTCAGGAGAAATCACCGATACCGACAGAAGACACCCTTTTTTGTCAAGACCCTGCGCTAGAGATGACAGAACAAAATATAGGAGAACAAGAAATTAAAAATGAAAAGGAAAAGGATGATTGTCGTTCAAAAATTTGGACTTTATATTTTGATGGATCTAAATTGCAAGAAGGGTCAGGAGCAGGGTGAATCCTCATTTATCCTAAAGGTAAACGCCATTTCCTATCTTGTAGGCTAAAATTTGAATGTACAAACAATACTGCCAAATATGAAGCTCTAGTACAAGGATTAAAGAAAGCTATAGACTTGAATGTCAAAGAATTGAAGGTTTTCAGAGATTCTGAAATCATCGTTAGACAAGTAAGGAATACTATACATTGCAATTCTCCTCACCTAAAGAACTATCAACATGAGGTACATAGGTTAGTAGAACATGTTGAAGCCTTCAATATTACAACGATCCCCATAACAAAGAATATTCTTGCTGAATCCTTGGCCACAACTGCTTCTAGGTTGTCGCCTCTGGAAGATTATGAAGTCTCCTGATTCACTGTAGAGCCGCTCTACAAATTGTCAATGTCTAATAACATTTCTAATTGGAAAGTCTTTGAAGGAGATGAACAGATCATAAACTTCTTGAGTAACCAAGACAATTTCAAATATTTGGCTATTGACGATGAAGTGTTCCAAGAGCAATCAACAGAGACCGATCCTAGGATAGGGCAACCTGTTGATAAATCAAAGTCTCACACAATCCCAAAAGGTATAGCTAATCTAGAAAATTTGTTTGATCTAAAAGAGTGATTCAAGGGGCCTAAAAATGCAAAGACTGGTAGCTCTTGTCGCCTGCATGAAACTATAAATCTTGGAACCTCAAAAAACCCAAAGAATGTGAATCTCAACAAGACTATATCCAACGAGGAAAGGAAAGTTGATCTCAAATTGTTCAGACAATACCGGGATGTCTTTGCATGTTCCTATCGAGATATGAAGACGTATGATACCCACATCATTCAACACATTATCCCATTAAAACCCGAAGTGAAACCTTTCCAACAAAATCTCTGAAAGTATCACCCATCCCTGGAACCTCTCATGTATCAGGAACTTAAAAAACTTTTAGATGCCAAGATCATTTTCCAGGTTAGGCACTTCGTATGGGTAGCAAATATTGTCCCGGTGAGGAAAAAATCGGGAGAAATCTGCCTATGCATAGATTTTAGGAACCTCAATAGAGCTTTAGAAAAGGAAAATTACCCAGTCCCACCAATGGAACAATTCCTGCAGATCGTGTATGGCTTGGATATTTTCTCTCTACTAGACGGTTTCTCAAGTTACAACCAAGTTTCGGTTTTGGAGGAAGACCATTTAAAAACCACCTTCCGAATCAAGTGGGGGAACCTTCGCTTATAAACGAATGAATTTTGAGTTAATTAATGCAGGAGTGGCCTTCCAAAGGGCCATGGATGTAGCTTTCTGGGGACTAATCAATAAATGTGTGGTAGTATATCTAGACGATGTAAAGGTGTATTCAAAGAATATAGAAGAGCACATCCAAAACTTAACTTAGATTTTTGAAAGGTGTAGGAAATACGATATATCCTTCAACCCTAAGAAAACCATCTTTAGTGTCGAGGAAGGTAAGTTGTTAGGTCACATTATATCTCAAGCAGGCATCCGCATTGACCCAGGAAGGATTAAGGCCATAGCTCAACTCCCCTTGCCCCATAACAAGAAAGCCATGCAATCCTTTTTCAGGCAAATCAATTTTGTGAGGAAATAAACTCCCGATTTCATGAAGATCATCAAACCTTTACAAAAGATGATTTGTAGGGATGCCGAATTTAAGTGGGATGATGAGTGAAAAGGTTCTTTCGGAAATATCAAGGCTGCTATATTTCAATCCCCGGTGTTGCGAAGTCCCGATTTCAATGGAGACTTCTTCCTCTATACTTTCGCCTTTGACCAATCGTTAGCTGCAGTTTTGACTTAGAAGGACGATGACAACAATGAGGCCCCATTGTCATTCATGAGTAATAATATTCAAGGAGTTGAGCTCAATTATCCTGCTATATACAAACATGCCTATGCGGTATATAAGGCGGTAAAACATTTCAGGTCCTACATCCTCAAGAACCACACCAAAGTGATTGTGCCGCACCTTGAATTCCGATCCTTATTTACCCAATAGATTATGGGGGAAAGAAGAGGGAACTGGATGGCAGTAGTCCATGAATTCGATATAGATATAAAACCTGCCAAACTAGTAAAAGGACAAGGGTTATGCAGGCTTGCGGCCGAAGCCCAAGACCAAGTAAGTGAAGATTCCAGATGGGAGAATGAAATGACACTATGGTGTGGTGAAGTATCATACATCTCCCTAGGAAAATATTCTTGGTATAAGGATTTAACTTATCTCCTCCACCATGGGACTTTTCCGGAAAATCTCAACCCTAGGGAAAGGAGAGCTCTCAGGTTACAATCTGCACAATACTGCCTTATAAGTTCGGTACTCTTCCAGATCAATTATGATGGGGTACTATTAAGATGTCTTGAATGTGAAGATGCAGACAAAGTGATGAAAGAGCTCCATGATGGCCCTGCCGGGGGACATTTAGCAGGAAACACCACCACTCATAAGATTCTGAGAGCTGGCTATTATTGGCCCACTTTGTTCAAAGACGCTCATACCTACACTAGAAACTGTATAACCTATCAAATGAGCATAGGGAAGGAAAAGAGAGCAGTAATCCCACTCCAACCTGTGACTGTCTCGAGGCCTTTTGAACAATGGGGGTTGGATATCATAGGAGAAATTACACCCAGCTCTTCAAGACAACATAAGTACATTCTTACTGCTATCGATTATTTCATGAAATGGGCAGAGGCTATCCCTTTGACTCATGTAAATGAAAAAGTAGTGATCCAATTCATAGAACAACAACTAATCACAAGGTTTGGTGTCCCTTCCGTCCTAGTTTTTGATAATGCTACTTATTTTTCTTCCACCCTCTTGATGAAGTTTTATCTAGACAAAGGAATCATAATTAGGTATTCGACAAATTATTATCCATAGGGAAATGGTGTGGCAGAATCAACTAACAAGAACCTAATGAGGATATTAAAAAAGACAGTTGAAGATAACCAAAGGAATTGGCATAATCTACTCCATAATGCCTTATGGGCCAACAGATTCACACCCAAAGAAGCTATAGGAAGTTCCCCGTACTTTTTGGTCTATGGGCAAGAAGCCATCCTCCCAAATGGGCTCTATCTTCCATCAATTCAACTAGCCCAAGATTCCAGCGAGGAGCCTTCATCGGTCATACAACGAAGAATCAATACTCTACTCATGCTAGAGGAAGAAAGAGAAAAGGCTAAGTTAAAATTCCTAGCTCACCAACAGATAGTGAAAAGATGGTTCGACAAGCATAAGGCTAAAGGGAAGAACTTTGAAGTAGAATACCTAGTCCTAAAGTGGGACAGAGAAAATGAACTGAAAGGGAAGCATTCTAAGTTTTAAAATATGTGGCTTGGACCTTTCCAAGTGGCTAAAAAGATTGGGCATACACGTATCAGTTGCAGAATCTAAGGGGGGAAACTGATGCCCTTCCAGTGAATGGCCAGGCCCTAAAACAATATTTCCAATAAGAATTTGAATAAAAAAAGAAGGTAATAATAATAATCTCTTTTGTTTGTATACTGTTTTTATGATTTTGGTTCTGGTTAGATCTTTGCGATTTTGCTTTATTTTCTTGTTTTTTGCAGTTTTGTTTTCCGCACTTTTTAAGGTTGTGTATTAGCTAGACAATGGATGACCTTAAATTATGTGACATAGCAAACAATGTTCCTAACTCATCGCTCAAACACAAGAAGCATAGGAGGATCTACAGTTTCTCTGAGGAGTCCTCTATCTAAACCTTTCCAAATGAAGAACTCTGGAGGAATGCCATAAGTATCTGCTGGGTGGTTTGGTAAGACCTTAAGGGAAAGAAGGAAATATGGAAAGGACTACATACTCCTAGAAAACAAAGCTAGCAAAGGATCCACCTTGATCATCTCACCTTGCGAAATAAACATACATCATCCTCTCCCGCTCACTCAGTGTGTTATGCTGAAATAAAGTTGGTATTATCAAAAGAGTGAAAAATCCGGAGAGGGTATGCAGATATCTCCGTCGGGGCTATGGATGCTCGTTGGCAACGGAGCAAGGTCTGTGATGTCGGGTTGACTCCACCGAGGCTATGGACGCTCGTTGGCAGCAGAGAAACACTGAAGAACGTAAGTAACGATAATTGAAGGATTCATGCTGGTAAGTGCTTTTCTAAACTTTTGTAAAAAGGGGGCGTGAGTCAGGGTCAAAGGAAACGAAGGAGGAAAAGGGTTAAAATCCCACGGGCAGACCCGGAAGCATCAACCAGAGAACTTCAATTGAAAAGGTAAAAAGGTTCTAATTGTCAAAGCAATCAAGGTTCTCCTTCAGCTTCCGTATCAACCGAGCCTTGGAGAAGGAACAAAGATTCTACTTTCGCCCAGTGAATCACCATTTGTTGAGCACTCAACACAATCTAAAAATGTCTATGTCAAATTTTCACTTTTTGGGTACCACTTGATCTTTTGCACTGTCTGATTGCACTTCAGTATGAAACGACTGCATGTGATTATCATTATGTTTTCATGTTGATTCATTTAAAGTCTGCTTGAGCATGTGAAAAACATCTTAACTTTAAAAAGGACTAACATTTACTTAAGGAATCGATGGTCTAAAGTTTTCCCCAACGCGCTTAGGAAATACGGCATCGGGAAATATTAAAAGTGCGAAAATCACTTAAGAAAACCAAAATAGTTGAGCGTCGAATTTCACCGGCGTCGCCCGAAGGAGGTTTCTCATCTCCAAAAATAAGTTTCACTTAAGATATCATCGGAGACTGTTCCGTTCGTCATCGACAGAAGATAAAAAAAATAAGCATCGCGCGAAGTTAAGGTGATATCACTGATCGCCGATTCCCTAAAATTTTTCGGCGTTGGAGATTTACGAAGGTGATATCCCACAAATAAAACTACGTGTTAAATTTACTCTTGAACATCGATCCCCGACACCATCCCGAAATCGGTAGTTACAATATCTATCCCTTCTAGCGTGTTCAACATAAACAAACCCCAAGTGTAGTCCTTACCCACAAGCTGAGTTCTGGATTTTATTTTTAATAACCATCGAGTCAGTAATGCCACATCAACATCAATCGGTATTGGAAGTTTCTAAAGGAAAATATCAACAAACTTACAAACCAACCCAGAACAACGATCATTATAAAGTCACATAATTTACGAGAAGCTTAGATAAAAAACACGGTAGATTTACATACAAAGAGGGAATGCGATACATTCAACTGCAAAACATTTCAAAATCTCATATATTAAGGCTCCCCACCAAGATCAGGTTACATAGAAATAAACACCATCGACACCTTGATTAACCTGCCCGGTTACATTGAGAACATCAAAACCCTCACAACAAACAAAGAAAACTAGAAAACTTCACTTCAGAGAATGAAAAACAAGAGTCTGACCATCATATATCTCCTGCATAGGGACCTTCTCCTCTACTACTCCTCACTTTTACAGTGTTTTCATTTTTTGCTTCCCCGTCATCCTCTGCGCTTCGTGCAGTTTCACAATTGTATCTTGCACTTCCCGAAGTTGTCTCTTGAGCCAATTTGTTCTTCCTTCACGACCCTGCGGTGCTGATACCTCTTAGTTCTTCACCATCAACTATCTCCACAATTCTCTATATTCTTGATAAAGCTTGGCTATGGCGAGTTGGGCCCTCTCTAGCCATTGGAAGAGACTTCCAACGGGAGAACTCGATTTCTTTTCCCTTCCCTTTTGTCTTCCGCTTCCTTGACTGGTAGTCTTGACTGGATTCGACTAGGTACTGTGCATTGTAAATGCCTCAACGACCAGGTGTTCACTCAACTCAATTTGGAGGTTGGATTCTCCTCCTTGTTCCTTATTTTTTCTAGGCCTTCCCCTCCTCTACGGTGTCTGCTTCTGAGAGGGAACGACCTCCAACATATGTCCTTAAGATGTATTTTTCTACACTCCCATGACCTCTTCTTGAGACGCTGACACCATTTTCTAGCGAAGGTAGGTACCTCCTATTGAAGCTTCAGGGACCCTTGATGCCAATAAGAAAGAGTCCCAGACACATTGGGGCTCGAACCTGGTGCTCCGGCTACCTCACAAACCCCATCCCTTATTTAAAGGAGATCCCATAGTGTGATAACGTATCGGATTAGACATTTGGGAATAAATAAAAGACAACGACATAGAGTTTCGCTAGAATTGAACTCGCAAGACCAACGCTACAGATGAATAAACTTGGCTGATGTGTAGAATCCCCACAGAGCCTCTAGAATTTATAGCAGAACAAGGAAGCAAACCATAATGTGCCAAAAGAACACTCACACCTTGCGATAGGATGCATTGGAGATTTAACGCATCACAACTGATCAATGGATGCAATCCAGAATGCATGAAACACCACCGATCGGAGTTGCAGGGAATATATGGTACAATCATTCCAATAAATTTAATCTCCCCATCTTCCATTATCAGTGAATGATAGTTAACACACTTGGTTATATGACTTCTCGAGGAACAACTTGCCTAGACCTGAGGCATTTACCAACTTACTTATTATGGTATTCAACCTTTTGGGAGTGTACACGCACTTTCGACACACGTTCAACTCTGGCATCCTTTTCCAACTCCAATGGTCAATCAACCATTGTGACGGTTTCGATGCTTGTATCTACCGTACTCGATTTTCCACGCTATGGCACGTGGATGTAACTCATTCAAACTAAAGAGGAGTGACATCATGGGAAAGGACATTATAGGTCATTCAAAAGGATGACTGTGATCACGTAAGTATTAAACGATCGAGACTAACGAGCTCTACAGGTACACATCGATCTATTCTATTTCTGTTTGCATCTTATTATGCGTTTCTTGATAAGTGATTTCTAAACTACCTCAACCCCTATTCTAGGAAAGATCCTCCTGACTAACTTACAAAGTTTTCTTCTTGAACTCACCGAGGAACTTGAAAGAAACATCGAAGCAAAATCAACAAAGTAATGAAGAATATTGGGCTCCCTGAGTTCGACACCCCTGACAACTTTGTCGACCTAAGCGACGTAGTTGAGTTGCATGCCAAACAAGATTTGCTATGGACCAAAGAGCTCGTAAGGATGACCAACGCGAGGCTAGGGCAAGTGAAATGATTTGTAGAGCATCCAATCAAAGCTTGAATCGTGTTACAATAGTTGAAATCTAGTCTAGTGAAGTACCAGACACATGCGATGGACATCAGAGGAATACATGCGGCTTCGATGGAGCAACACAAATTTCCATGGGCCCAAACTTGTGAAGAGTTGTTTATTAGTTGGTCTGAGTATGAGAGAAACCATCCTTTTCAAGAGATATCTCAGGCTAACCGTTAAAGAAACTGTTAGTATAGGATGCCACGTGGTGAACTTTGTTTTTCTTAAACTGCACTTAGCCGTTAATTTCAGTTAAACTTTACATTATAAATAAAGACATCGACCAATTAGTTAAGGGTCGATGGTTGTTGCAAGAACTCTTTCTTTCTAGTTGTTACGAATTATTTTGAAGCTGCTATGAATTAAGAAGTCCTTCTGGACCAAAGACAAAGTCATTTTTTATCAAACGCATGTGATTGGACGCAGGGAAGAACTATTTCCCATCTCGTTTCATGAATGATGCTGTAATGAGTAAGAGCTGTTTAATCTATTTTCAAGTTATCTGGTGCAATATTTTGCTGTTCATTACTTTAAATGATGAAGATGAATCATTGTGTTAATATGTAATGAATGATTATGGTAGATGAATTATTTTTCTTTCCATTATATAATTTGCATATGTGTTTTCTTTCTGATAGTTAGTTTCTCAGACAATAATTGGATGCTCACAAGGTTAATGTATTAGTACTAGTCATGTGGTATAGAATCATTGTTTGCATGCTTGAGCAACGGGTTATCCCAAGTTTAGCCTCTTCCCCAGTAGTTAGAATTTAATCATGTTTGTCACCAAGCTAGTTTATGCCGGCTTACATCTCATATCGGTCTCACCCAAGAGAAAATACAAAAAGAGATAGTCTAAACTGAAGGAAGAGCCTTCATAAGAAAACATAAATCCCATCGATAAATTGGCCGGATCGCAAGATCCAGAGAATCATTCCACCATTAAACGTTGCAGAGTCTAATTGGGCCTCAGTGGTGGGTTTGGTTCCTACTGTTGAATTGGGGATTTAGGACCCATCAACAAGCAATTCATATTACAACTTTGTTCTATCAAAATTTAAAAGACTTGTACATGAGATAAGATGCATGACTATGGGTTTGGCCCTTTGGATACTTTCTTCTCCATATAAGTTGTCAAAAATTCAAAGTTCTTGTGAAATTATTCTAACAAGTCTAATTTCGTATTTTCTCGCTGAAGCTCTCCATCACAAAGCTTTGTGACTATATCTCTCTTGATTTCTTGTCCAATTTTCTTGACATAATCTCTAACTGTAGTATTTAGCTTGATAGGATTGACCAAATACTTATACAAATTTTTTTTGTATATCTACTTGAGTTGAGTTACTTGTCTTTGCTAGTATCTCAGTGGTCTATCATATCTTTCAACTTCAAATCACTGGGACATGCTTCCTCCAAACATGACATTGTTTCTATTCCAAAATATTCTAATATTTCATTGGAAGAGTTCCAAATCTTGATGCATGCTCTGGTTCCCAACTCCCTAGCCTCCTTTACCTCATCAAATATTTCTTTATAGTAATCAAATAGAATTTGATTCTTCAATTTTAGTTTTGCACTATATCTAGGTAAAGTTTCTGGTGCCTGGGTATGCCTTTCCTGCCAATCTTCCACTTTATCAAATGCATGCTGAGCCTCCTTGTATTGGATCCTCTATTCATTAACTTGATCTTGCAACATCACCAGGTCATCATAATGCCTGTGAATATCACCTAATGTATGGAAAACTTGGGATTATATCTCCCTCAACTCTGCATTTATCTATGTTGCTCATTCTCTTACAATCTACAAAGCATTAGCCTCTTGGTTAGTTTTCTCCATTGTGATTTTCATTTGTTGCAGTTGGTGCTCCAATTATGAGATATTATGTTTCTTCCTACTTGAAATGTCCACCTTCTCCTAATAATCCTTTTTCATTTTTCCTATTTCCCGTGAGTGGTTTTTTAGGTCATTAACTTCAACAATGAGCATGTATTCCTTATATTTGATCTCCTATGAAAAATTTGTCCCCATTTGATCCCTTTCTTGCTTCAATTGTTTTTCCAATGAGGACACCTACAATTTGCATTGATCTAAGGAAACACTTAGTTCACCCATTGTATTGAAATTATCCCCTACAAATGCATGTAGGGCTAAAGCTGTTTCTATGGCATTTTCTTTAGGGTCATTTCCCAAAGGCCATGAAAAGGATCTTTCCTTTGGTTATGATCCTATGGATTGTTCCATTATCCTTTGGCGTTTAGTATCCCTAGTGGGCATCCTCCTTTTAGATTTTCTGTAGAAATATGTCCCCACATCTGGTAAAGTGTCCTCAAGTACCGCTACATCTTTAACAATGCTATCTAGACTCGTTGATATAACATTTAATGGGTTTCAATGGTCTATGGGTGTTCCTGGTAAATGAATTTTCTAGAACGAGCCCAAGAGTGCATTTTCTCTTGTTCTTCCCTCAATCTTTGTACAATAGTTGCTTCATGTTCTTTCCTCTACTTTTTTCTTTGTCTCCTCTACTGCTCTTTTCTTTTATGATTCCTTTTATTTCTTTTCCTTCTCTTTTTATGCTCTCTCCTTGTCAAATTTCTCCTTGTCTACTTTCTTTGCTTCCCTTTTTTTTAAGCTTCTTCTTCCTCTGCAATTTTTCTTTGCTTCTCTTCTCTACTTTCTTGGTTGCTTCTTGCCTTGTGGCCTTCGCTTCTGACTCTTCTTGTTCCACTTGATTTTTCTTATAGTTCTCATTGGCATCTATGGCCTTATTGTAATGTTATTTTCCTTTTTCCTTCCTAGATTTCCTCCTGACCTCTTCTTGGTTAATATCCTTGGTGATTAATGCTTCTAGTTGTTGTTTCATTTCTCACCCCTTATCTTCCTCTAACAATCTTATTGTTTTTTTTTCCTCTTCATCTTTGATTTTCAATAGGGATTCTTCAAAGGACATGGTCCCCTTGACAACATCTTCTTGGGGTTCCTCTTCATGTTGTATGGTTCTCACTAATTCTACATATTTTATATGATGCTCAACTATTCCTTTAGGATGATACTTCCTAGGTTTCCCTACACACAAAAGTAATTATTTCATGGATTCTGCTTCTTTTTTGGCATGGGGGACATTTGTTAAGTTATATTTCACTACAATTATAGCAAGTCTGGGCTGATATCTCTTTGAATTAGTAGATAACATGGCTGTGACCCTGACCTCCACCGTTTGGTATGTTATCTCTCTAATTAGTAATTTTTCGGGTATGTATTTAGGAAGTAGGTGAGGAGGACATGTGTTGACATAAATCCTAATGTAAGCATAATGTTTCATAATGTACCAATCCCCAATTTCTTTAATATCCTGCATAACTTATGTGGATATTCTTAGGGGGTTCTATTTATAAATGATAACATACAAGGGTACTAAGAAATGCTCACAAGTCTCATACATATGTTTTTTTATAGTGTTCCTCCCATAATTGGAAACAATAAACATAAATTGGGAAAAAACCAGGGTTCCATTCCTAGTCCATCCCAGGAAAATGATGTGCAACACATATAACATCTATCAAATAATAAGACATGAAAAAACCTGGGATTTTTAGTGTTGGTGCTCTCCTTACAGTTTTGAGAATGTTGATAGACAAAATATGATCCCAATTGAATATATGCCCTTTCTCTTCTACATAGTGTGCCACTAGAGTCCATTCTCTCTTCAAATGTATGTTGTTCTCCTTACCATGCAACTTGCATATCATGTTGGATAGAAACATGTAGGGTTACTTTATATTGTGTGTCAGAAACACTTTGTCTCCCTTTGGTGCAAAAGGTGCTCCTTCCTACCACAACTCCTGAATTACTTCCTCAACATATTTATGTCCATCCTTGAATTTAACCAACAATTATGCATTCAAGGGTGATAAACCATCATTATTTGGGCTTCGGGATGTTATTACAACTTGTACAAGCTACACCTCGATGAAAATCCTACGATAAACATTATTTGATAGCATTTCGATGTTGGACTTTGGGAAAGTGTTCGATATTTACATGCTTGTCCTTTTCGAGTAAGAGTTTCTGAATAGTGAAATTGTGATAGCCTATTAGACTTGGTCACATTGGCACATACTCAATTTATCATCCCAAGATATTCCTTGAAAAGGACATTATAACTGATCTCTGTTGATGAAAGGGGCTAGTGAAAGTCTTAGGAAACCTCAAATGACCATCGATCAATGTAGCTATACTTCGATAAGTTAGGATTGCATGGAGATAATGGTATTTCCTCTACAATTACTTATCTAATTCAGTAGTGAGAAAACATTCTTGCGTAAAATTTTGATAGGGGGACCCATTGAAATTCTCTGGAACAAGGAGTTTCAATGGGTAGTTGTCGGGGGCACAACAAATGGTGAATTACTGGGAAGAACCAATTATCTCTACCTCAATATGTACCTTCAAGTTTTAATAGTTATTTAGATCCTGACCTATATAAGTTTCATGTTTACCTGTACCATGGATCCCACATCATCTAACGTTTATTACTGAAGGATAGTGTAGTTATACTAATTTATGAATATGTGCCTTTGAGAAGTTTCTGTGAAATTGAATGAGTTTAATTCTTTTATTTTCAAAACATGCACATGAACCTCGAGAGGGTATGAAACCACAAAGGGGTAATTGTGACCAACTTTATGTCGATGTTCTTTTCTCATCTCTCTTCTCTGGGCATTGCTTTTCTTTCGATGAGCATCCATATCCCTGATAAAGTTGCCTCTGTATCATACAAGCATGGCCCCAATAAAAATGAATGTTCATAGCCCCGACAAGTTTACTTGTACTTCCCACACCATTTTAAAGTGATTTCAACTTCCTTCAAATTCTTGCTTTAGATTCACCCTTATAGATTCGTAATATAGGCATTGATTTTGTAAATTGGGTGTTAAGGAAGTAGGGTGATACAAGAGTTGCTTTGATATGATGGCTAAGTGATTAATTTTTCCCTTATGGGTCTACCCAGGGAAAGTTCAGGCATGATCCCTATGTTTATGTGGAGGGGAAAAGATCTCATGGATATTCCTCAAAGGTCACCTTTAGTTGTTAACTTATCCTTACTGTTAGAGTCAACAAGATTAATAAAAGAGTGAACACACAAGTGCAAGATACTATTTTTAGAAATAACTGAGTGGAATTTACTTCTCACAACATTGGGTTTCCTCAAGACTGATCATAACTAGTAAAATTCGGTTAAGTTTCACCATTTCATGTGTTCGATGAATCTTGTTTGTCTGTACAGAGTTTGTTTCTCATTTCAGACCATTTGAAGGCCACTTACAAGGGAACATGAATTCAATCAATATGCAATATTATTGTTCATCCGAAAGCTACACATGAATAGTACCGAGGAATAATTAGTAGTTTCCTATGTAGGAAAAACATATACAAAATAAATAAAGAACTAATCAGAAGGATCAATAGGATTGTACACCCTAATTCTAAAGGAAAAGTAAAAGGACTTGAAAGAAAAGTATAAATAAAAAAGACCTAGTGTGTACACTAGTAGATCACCTCAGGTGATCGGGAGAAATATTTCTCGAGAATCTGTCCATTAACAAGGTGCTCCTCGATCTCCCCTTCCAATGTCTTAAGTTTGAAGGTTCCTCATCCAATTTTTTTGTGAATCTGATACGGACCTAGCCACAATTGTTGGAACTTAGTCTATTTTCCTTTCATTTCGTTGGCCTTGTCCCACTTGAGAACTAGGTCTTCCTCTTGGAAATCCTTACCGCTGACAAAGGTTTTATCAAACCAACACTTAATCAATTCTTGATGTCAAGTTAATTTTCTTTTGGTTTTTTCCTTTTATTCTTTTATTTTGAGAAGAGTATTTAGTCTTTGTTGCATGATGAGACATTCCTCTTCTTGGGTAGACTAAGATAATTGAAGATAAGACAAGAAAGTATGAGTTGGAAAAATAGTTTCTATTCCATATAATAGGATGAAAGGAGATTTTCCTAGGGAATATTTGGGTGTTACTTTGTCACACCATAGGGATTTTGGTAGGGTTAAATGCTAGTTCCTTTTATGGTATGTTACAATTTTTTTAAGGATTTTAATCAGATTTTTGTTGGTGGATTCTACTAGGCCATTTCCTTGGGGATAATATTTTGTTACATACTTCATTTTGATTTCATTTTCAAGATCATATTTAGTTAGATTTAATGAAGAAAAGTACTTAGGATTATCAAACACCAAGTATTTCAGAACACCAAACTTGGTTACAATGTGAGATTCAAGGAAGGATATCACCTGATTTTAATTTACCACCTTGAGAGGTATTGATTTTGTCCAGTGTGTAAAAGAGTCTGTTGAATTCATAATGTACTTGTGGAGCTATGAGGAGTTGGGATTAATTTATCCAATTACATATAAACCCCATTGCTGAAATGGGTATTTAATTGATATAGGTTGAATGGGGAAAGCATGTTTAATTTCCATTCCGGTTGATTTTTTGAATTCTTCACATTTTCTTGCATATGCATGAGCATCTCTAAACATGGTGGGCCAATAATAACCTACCCTAAGAATTTTGTGTGGTGTGGTATATCCCCCAAAATTTCCTCCAGTTAGACCATCATATAGTTCTATTAAGACCCTCTCTGCATCATCTTTCTCTAGGCATCTTAAGAGGATGTGATTATAGTTCTTTTTTAACAAAATCCCTTGAACAAGTTCATATTAGGAAGATTTAAGTATGATATCTCTCTTATTTTTAGGTTCCATGTATTTTGGAGCACCTCCATGGGTCAAATAATACTTCATTTCATAGTTCCATAGATCAATGATGACAAGGATGTAGCAAACCTAATTTTCAGGTAGGTTTTCTTCTTTGTATATTTTATCTTCACCATATTCGCTTCCTGTTGATTCAAATGCTAGCTTACAAATACCTTTCCCTTTATCAATCTTTGCAGGTATGATTTTGAGGTTGTACTCTTGCAAAGTTGTCATCCAATTATCTCTCTTTTCTCGTAAATATTTTTTAACTAAAAGGTTCCTAACAACATGATATGGTACTACTACTCTGGTTTTGGATTTTAGTAGATATGGCCTGAAGTGCTTAATTGCCTTGAAAACTTCATAATCTTGTTTGTTCAATTTTTTATATTCAAGTTTTGCTCCTTGCATCCCTGAACTCATGAAAGCAATTGGGAATTCATTCCCATCATCATTCTTCTGGATAAGGACTATTGAAAATTAAATGTTAGGGATTTTTCTATTTCCTCTTTGATCCTTATAAACAATTCCTTTTACTTAGGGCCCCATTTATATTTAACGTTTTTCTTTATCATGTCTTGGAGAGGTTTGATAATTTTAGCAAAGTTGGGGACAAATCTTCCGACAAAGTTGATTTTCCCAAGAAATTATTTCATGGACTTCTTATTGCATGGTAATGTAATTTTAGTAATTTCCTCGGTTATTTCAGGTTCTATTATTATCCCGACCTTGGATACAAAAAATCCATTTTTTTTCCTTCATTCATAGTAAAAATAAATTTCCTAGGGTTGAGAGATATGCTATATCTTCTACACATGTCAAATAGTTTTTTCAAGTGGTAAAGATGATCCTTTTTATCTTTGGAAAATACAATCACATCATCAAGATACACGACCATACAATTGCTAATTAACCCTCTAAACACAATATCCATAGCCCTTTGGAAATTTTCCCCTGTATTGATCAACCCAAATGGCATTTTATTATATGCATATGTTCCTCACTTGGTTCTAAGAACAATTTTTAGTTTATCACCATGAGAAATCGAGCTTGATTTTAACCTGAGAAACCATCTAGAAGGGACAACATTTCAAACCCAAAAACACAATGTAATATTTGTTCCATAGGAGGTACATGGTAATTATCTTTCTTGGATGCCCTGTTTAAACTTATGAATTCCACACATAATCTAATGTCTCCATTATTATTTATGACAAGTACCAAATTGTCTATCCATTGAGTGTGCCTAACTAGAAAAATAATTCTTGTAGCCAAGAGTTTATACATTTCTACCTTTACCAAAGGTTCCAAATTTGGATGCATCTTTCTTAATTTCCATTGAAAGGGTTTTGTTTGAGGCTTAATGGGAATGATGTGCTAAATAATATTGGTGTCATATGTATTAAGGTCATTATATGTCTAGGAAAATATGTCATTGTATTCCTTGAAAAGTTTGATGAAGGAATTTTTATTTATTTATTTTATTTTTCTATCCATTGGGGAGCAATTCTTGCCAAGGTTGAAATTATATGGTGCGCTATCTGTCCCAATATTAATCACCTCAAAATGCATTGATGAACTATTTGTTTTGTAGTTGGTAACCCTCTTGAACTTATCCTGGAGATCATATAGATTCTCAAGTCTTACCATAGGCTTTGGAATGTTATTTATTGGAGTTATCTTATCCCCATCTACTTTCTATTGATCCTTCCATGTATGAATTTAAATCTTGATCATGTTGGCATTCATCAATGGAAAAATATTTGAAATTATCCTCCATATGTAGAAAGTTCATGATCGGTTGATCATCATCAAAGACCTTCCAATCGGTTATCTTGTTAGGTATTCAGGGCCTGTACAATAATTCCATAGAAAATATGTCAGACATTAAACCTTATGATGAAATTAGTTTGGATGAAAAATTAGCTAATAATTCAGTATCATAATTTAAAGAATGAGGGATAGGATTAATATTTAACACATCAAAGTTTTCAATCAAGTCCCACACCTCTTGTTGATAGTGCTTGAGATGACTAGAAATGCAATGAATAATGTTTCTTACATGCCTTATCATGATTTATGAGTGACCAAATACCTTTATCAATTTCACCTTCTGTTGTTCTAAATATATGTACTATTAATTCACAACATTAAATTATCAACCAAGGCTCGTAAGTTTCGAGGTGCAAGCACAAGAAGTGCAGGATTGGAGCCTAGTCTAACCTAATCCCGAAAAACCACACTTTAATTCAATAAACAAAACCAACGATGAATTCAATTGACATGAAATAAAATAACACCTTAGGTAGAATCCCAACGCGGTGATGCCATATCTCACGAGTTAGACCTTTAATATTTCCCTCGGTTATTGAAACTATAGGAAATTAAAGTGTAGGAATGAAAATGCTAAACTAGTGTGGGAATAGAGCAAAGTGCAGGAACAAAGTGCGGAAATTGAGTATAGAAAGCTAGTACAAAGCATAAACATAGTACATAAAGCCAGTGTAGAAAGACAACAAATGATCTAACTCACTCTTTCTTCTATTCTATTCTGATGAACGAAACAATGCAAAAAGAAAAGCAACAATCGAAACTGAAAATGCAGAAAGAAACAATGCTAATTCACAAGACTTGAAATCTTAAATTTCACACTTCAATGAAGGTAAACAAGAAATTAAATACTTGACTAAGCTACGGGAAAAACCAAGGCAAAGAAAATACTTCTAGATTATAAACTCAAAACAAAAAATTAGAAGAAGTCTAACCTATCTTCAAGGTGCAGAAAATAAAATAAAATTACAAAGTACTAAAAATAAAACTAAGTGCAGAAACATAATTAACGAAGAACGAAAATAAATCTTAGCTAATCAATCCAAGCCTAAATTGTACAAATATAATACAAATGTAAAATCATACATCCTAAACTTAGAACCACTCACCAAAAGGATACATCGATGAAGTACAAACAAGAAGAAATGGATGGAAAGAAAGAGTTTATATGTTTTTTATGTGTTTTAATTGGCACACTTGAATGAGATAGCTAATACTCTGCTCTACTAATGAATAGATAGCATGAAAATAAATCATGAATTTCTATAAGAAAATGAGAGTTGAGAACTATCTACGGTACATAAAATGAAATCAAGCAATCAAACATTTCCTTGTTTTTATGAAACAAAGGAATGCAAGTTCAGAAATTCATCTACATAGATTTGCCACACTAAGAAAAATCAAAGTCTGAGCTAACCAAAATTAACATAAATCAATTAGCAAACTAAATATAACACTAACCATGAACTAATCTATGAATCAATTAGCAATGCAACAAAAATCTCTCACATAGAGATAAACTAACATATGCATAAAAATGAATTAAACAAATCTAACAAACAAATATAAATGAGCAACACATTACCAATATTGAGGGCCCTCCCAAGCTAGAAATTGTTGCTAGAGCTACTTCAAATGAAAGCCCAAGAATGCACCAAAAATATGAAATCAATAATCTTTCGTCTATTCAAATTCAAGCTCAAATTATGACAATGGCATCATAACTCTTTTCCTCTATTACATGAACCTCCATTACAAAACAATGATCACAATGACAATTGGATCCTTCTCATAGTCCTATGAGGCTTATTTATACATGAAATCCATGGAGGAAAGGATAAAACCGAATTCCCCAACTCAGATTTTGGTTAAAACCAATTTTACAATTTTTGGAATGAAATCACACAAATCTGGGTTTTTCATCAATTTGGGTAGATTCGAGTTGAATATCCACCCATAACTCTTAAAAAGTTTTGAATTTTTAAAACATGCTCACTTTTTACCCAATTTTCCATATTCTAGACAAAACCCATATCATAGAATTTCTATATCTGATACAATCTACACGGAAATCGAGGTGCAAGTTGGTAGTTTGAGATTTTTATTAATTTTTGTAGAATCATTCCCCCTGAGATAGAGGTCCACATGTGTGAGCTGGGTGAATTATGCCCCAAACATCCACATGTCGACATTGCTCTGGACATAACCCATGTCCCTGATTTTCCTCTAGAAGCATTCCAATTTTTTGAGCTATATCTAGTATCAGATGCCTGTAGGATGTTGGTACCAAATGAGCACAGGTGAAAAATAAACATTGGTACCGGATGAGCACATGTGCTAGATGAGTGCAGGTACCAGATTACTGTAGAACCTTCTGGTACTGTATGACTTGGAGTGTGAGTAGCGGATGAGCGCATGTACGAGATGACTGTAAAACGTTCTGGTTCCGAATGACTTGGAGTGTGAGTACCAGATGACCTTGAGTGTCATCTTACAACGCTGTATTAATATGATTTACGCAACAAGGCTATTAGATGGAATAAAGAACATAGATAACTATTCTTACTATCAACAAACCATGAAAATCATAGGTTAACTGTTTATTACCTCATGTACACCAAGAGATAGCTAAATGAGTGTATAAACTCATGTACACCGAGAGATAGCCAAATGAGTGTATAAACTCATGTACACCAAGAGATAGCCAAATGAGTGTATCATTGAGAAAAATGAATGGATTACTCATAGTTTTAGGAAACATATTCAATATAGGTTGCAAAATTAAGGTGTATGTGGATGCCAAAAAGGATACCCAACATTTCCCCCATGCCTTATTCGTTGCATGTCCTCATGCAACAATGATCTTCAACATTTCAAAATCCCAACTGAATGGTCTCACCATCATAATTTTTTGCAAAGGCCTTGGGACATTTAATCATGGTGCCCTCGAAATTGTTCTATAAAGGGTTCCCATCAAACCATTTCAAAATTTTCTTTGCATGTCATATATTCCTCCGTCTCTCGAAACACCATAAACACAGGTTCATGACAATCAACCCCCATGTCTATTTTGAAAGAATTTCTCAATTTTAACTCAATGAACTAGAGTTTATACGAGATGAGGGTTTGGTACTGGAACATAGTAACAAACTTGAGAAGAGTAATGAACCCGAGTAACAAAGGTGGTGTAATGACAAAGGTTCGTTGATGATATAAATGTTATAATGATGCTCATCTAAATGGCGACGCCATTCAGAGGAGAGTCTTTTGTAATAATGTTCAATTATGGTTATGATGTCAACATGGTAGTACATAATGACTTGCTTGGATATGTGGAGTCATGAGTAATAGTTTAGAGGTGTTAGTGATTTTCCATTAAGTCTTATCCAATATGTTGTGGAAAATAATTAGGAAAAAGGCTTGGATGTGACTCTAGTATTTGGCCAAGAGATTTCACAAATGAATTTTAACTCATAGGTCATTTAGCTATATTACCTTTAAAATAAAAGTGATATAGTTATAGTCTAGATCCCATTTGAAGAAAGGAATACATAAAAGAATACATCCCAAGATGATTAACTCATCTCTTATCAAAGTTTATAGAGATATAACTCTTCTTGCTTAGGTAGGGTGAATTGCACATACTGAGGGTCCCACTTTCATGAAAACCTATTCATTTTTCAGATAGAACCCTAAGGTGTATACTAGAAGGTTCTTAAGAACATCATTCGAAAGATATAAGGTCATATCCTATCTTTGATTTGATAATGATTGCTTCAGAATGAGACCCAAGGGTTTTTCATTTAGTTTTAGGTGTGCCTATTTATGTTTTTCAACTCCCTTTACCTGACATAGCCCCACTACCAGCAGGTTTATTCAGTACCCCAATGGGTTTACCTTAGTACCATACAAGCATGGCCCCACTGCTAGCAGGCCTATTTAGTACCCTGACAGGTTTACTTCTACTTCCTGATATTCCTTTTATTATACTACTCAAAAGATCTATAATGATGTCTACTGTTCATTGACATCTTTAGAGTATAAGGAAGGCAGGTGGTACGAGAGTGTTTTTAGATTTATTAGGCACATAATTGATTATTTGTATTTAGCCCAAGGGAGAAATCATCCACATTATCCTTAAATATCAGTTATTCAATGTATAATGGAACATCTCGGATAATGATTAAGAGGTCCCTCTAGTTAATATTGTTAGGATTCTCATGAAATTCCATTGAGGTTTTACAGGAGTGGTCCACCACATGATATTTTTCATCAATACCGCCGAAGAGAAGCTTGTAAGAGAAACTTGGATAAGAGCATGTTGAATCAACTAGGTTAGTATCAAACATAACAATGTCACCACTTTTCAATGGATGTTTCAATTATTAATCACTTTTTCAGAAGGATGAAGTAATAAGGCAGACACACCCGTGATCATATAGAGCTGAATGTGAAAATATCTCTTTAAAGGGTAACATCGATGATACATTTAGGGGTGAGCATAGCAATGTATAAGGAAGGTGTACATAAAAGTAAAGAATAGTTCAACACAAGAATTAAATGATTCCTTGATAGAAAGAACATGAAAAGATTGGCTCATGCCTCCAATTACCTGAAATGGAAACAATGTCAAGTACACGTCAATGATCATATTACTTTGGCACCAGTATTGGATTATTAATTGGTACCAGACAGGTTGCTGCAGTACCAGAACATGACAATACCAGAATAGGTCTTTATTATCTTTAAACTAGAATTTGCAAACCTCACAATGTGACTGGAATACTATGAGTTCTAGGCTGTAGAAAATGCTTATAATTACTGCTCAATAGTTTCGGTACTAGATCAGACTGTATGTGATAAATGTTTTGACAGGTACTGGAATAACCTTATGTGTAATGTTGGATACAATAAAAATTGTGTAAAATATGTTGGATGAAACTGAGCACTACTTGGTACTGAAACTGGTGCATGCATTTAGTACTGGTATCAGAATTCTAGAGGTAACTAATGCAGAAATTTGGTACTGGTACCGAAATTTTGGAAATGACTATCAAATTCCAGCACTGAACATGTTGATTTGGACTTGTTGACATAAGATGAAAAATAATATGAAGGTCCCAACAACCACTCCCCCATGCCTGAGGTTTTTCATGCTCTCATGCACACAATGTGAGATGCTAAAAAAATAAGGAGGATTGTTGAGAGGGTTGCGAACAACTGCTAAAAACAAACCAATAGAACTAATTAAAACTAGATTTTTATTCATGCTTACAAGTAGAAAATTCAAGGAAAATGTCAAAAGTTGAACAATGTATACATTATTCATGATTTATTTGACCAAAAAATATTAGCTATGAATAAAATAGTCTGGAATTAACATTCAATTTAAATTTCTATTAAAAAGATCACTTAATTGATCATCCTTGTGAAATAGTGGTCTTAAAATAGATAGGTAATGATAAATCATGAATGCATCTTTTTTTAGCAACTTAAGGAAAAAGAATAAATTTGAGGAAATAGGTCATGAAGTACTCCCTTAAGTGTTCTCTTCTATTGAAAAAGATGCCTTCTCTGCTTTTGAAAATACCATTCCAGTATTATGTGTGCATTCATAGGATGAAGAGATTACCTTCTCATAAAATTCCAAACAAAATTGTCGTAACTTTTAGAAAGAAATCTACTAGAGGAACAAAAGATCTTAAATTGATTGTTTTGTTAACTTTTGACATTCCTATTTATGAAAAGTATGAAAGATAGGTTGCATTGCACTTATATGCAACATTTATTTACTATCCTACTCTAATTGAACAAAAGAAAATGTCCTTCAAGTATAGGAATACATCCAGTGAATCCATGTGCGTAACAGGGTTAGAAATATATTCATACTAGAGTTTAAAAGATAAATTTTAATGCATACCAGAGTATGAAGGATGAGCTGCTTTGATGACGAGATCAAACAATAATGAAAAGTAAGAGAGTAGTGTGACCTGATAACTAATTGGAACCATATTTCAATAGGATCATGATATTCTGGTTTCCCTTCTTTCTTTAAGTCACACATCATGCCCTCCTTTTCCATGCTACACATATTATCTTCTTCAAGATGATTATTCTTTGGAGTACATACATGATCTGTTGAGAGGCATGCTAAGAACTCCTCAATCTCAGGTTCCAATGGTTTCTCTCCATTGAATTATTTCCATGATTCTTTAGTCTCCTCAACAAATTGACAAGAGGAATCCGAAGGGACTTCTAAATCCTCTTGTGGAGAGACAAATAAGTTATTGACTGCTGTCAAGATATGCTCTTCTTGAGAGGTGGATCTCCTAGATGATATTAGAATGTAAGAAAGTTCTTGGAGGAACATTCTTCAAGCTCTTGATCATCCATGAATTACTCTAGCTGTTTGATGAGCCCTATCTTGCAACACAAATTAGTACTCGGGGGTTCTTACAACAGACCAAAAATGATTTATCATCAAAGATATGAATTTTAAAACTAAGAAATTAAAACTATTTGCAAAAATAAAACACACCAAACTTGAACTCCTTACGTTATTGGGACCCTGTTGTCACCAGGTTATGGATTCACACAAGTCAACTCGTCATAAATAAAACTAAATTTGCATAAATAAAAACACACTTTTGCATAAAAGAAGGAAAAACACACTTGCATTAAAAAAAAAACACTTCTGCATGAAAGGGAGAGGACAACCTAACTTTGGAGAAACTCCACTAAAGTGGATGCGTGGGCTCTTCCCTCACATATTACCGTCTTCTCTCCATCGTTAGGTTGTCCATGTAATTTAAAATGAAAACTACCTACCTATACTTCTAATCCCTTTAGCACGTCCCCGAAAATGACACCAAAAATGTTGGGCTAAATATATGTACTATTAATTCCCAACATTAAATTATCAACCGAGCCTCGTAAGCTTTGAGGTGCAAGCACAAGAAATGCAAGATTGGAGCCTAGTCTAACCTAATGCCGACAAATAACACTTTAATGCAATAAATGAAACAAACAATGCATTCAATTGACAGGAAATAAACTAACACCTTAGGTAGAATCACAACGCAGGGAGGCCATATCTCATGAGTTAGACCTTTAATCTTTCCCTTAGTTATTGAAATTATAGTAAATTAAAGTGCATGAATGAAAATGCTAAACTAGTGCAAGAATAGAGTGCAACGCAGGAACAAAGTGTGGAAACTGAGTATAGAAAGATAGTACATAACATAAACAAAGTACATAAACCCAACAAATGATCTAAATAACTCTTTCTCCTATTCTATTATGATGAA
>ML820206.1:9072-28639 GCA_009831015.1 Picea engelmannii
GACCACTTGACATCTTATGCATCTTATTTATTGGTTGTATTTTCATATTTATGTAGCAAAGTGTTTATTTGATGTTGTTGTTTTACAAGTTTAAAAAATTGAAAAAAATGAGTGTTTTTGTATTTTTTTGAGGTCTTGCGACATTTTCCGCCGATGTCGCTGATAAGTTACATTTCAGACCCTCGCCGACACTTTCCCCGACACGAAATATACAACATTGGTTCCAAGCCCTCCCAAGAGGCTCTTGTAGAGGAGTTTTCTTAACCACAGAGGAACGTGATGTTGCCCAACCCTATGGGAGGATGCAGGAATTTGGGCAAAGAAGAATTTAGTATTGTCTTGTGTCCTATATTACCAGAAATGGTATAGCTGGATATTTTTTTTGCAAAAAAATGGTCAGTAAACGGGACTGTCAGAAACACTGTCTCTTCCCAGTGCCTATGGCAGAATTTAAATAAAACAGCCATAAAGTTAAAAAAAAAGACCCTAAACTTTATGACGTGAATGTTATTTGATTTATAACATTGATGCATTGCATATGGTGGATATTTTTGAGTGTTGTATGGTTTCACTAAATTGTTTTTTATTTTTGGAAACTGTTTGTAATCCCTTAAAACCCGTTGGTTTCCATGTCTTGTTTTGTTGTTCTTTCGCATTTTGTGTTTCTGGAAACATTGCTTATGCCTTTATCTTAAACAAGGAAACAATGCTTGCCCGATTTAACTTTGAAACCTTTGTGGTAGAAGAACCTTTTTAACAATGGGGTTTAGATTTTATCGGTGAGTTCAAAACTAATTCTGGTCATGGATACTGATGGATCTTAACTGCCACAGATTACTTCACCAGGTGGGTAGAGGCCATGCCTACAAAAACGACAATTGAAGAAGTTGTTACAAGTTTCCTTGAGGATTAAATAATCCCAAGATTTGGTGCCCCAACTAAAATAACCACCGATAATGCAAAAGCTTTCAGTTCATTGTTTCTATCCAACTTTTGCTTCAACTATGGAATTGTCTTATCTCATTCTTCTAACTATTAACCGCAAGGGAATGGATTCACTGAATCAAGTAATAAGAATCTAATGAACATCATTAAGAAAACTGTGGGTGATAATAGAAAGAATTGGGATGGAAAAATCCAGTATGTATTATGGGTAGACCGAATTACAACTAAGAAATCTGTTTTTTTCCCAAGGGAAATAATTTGTATTTTTGTTAATATAACAAAATTACATTGTTCGATGCTCACGACATTCATAAGTGCTTTTAAGCCTTTTACATGACATTCCTATGTCGGATCCATCCTCACGAAAAAACTGAAAGTTTTTCTTGTTTAGTTACTGTTACCCCCTCTCACCTAGGGTTAACTAGAGGAGATCATTCTTCATGATCCACATTCCAGACAATGATCCCAAAGATGATGATCAACATTCTCCACAGATAGTAGCCCCTTAGATGCCTCCCCCCTCTTCATTGCTCAGCTCATTCATTTGATCAACAGGTTCATCCGATGATGGTGGTCCAACATGTTAGAATAATAGGTGTGCTCGTTTTTACTTTAGACAATATAGCAATATTGTCACCCAACTATAGGCACAAAGGCTGTTCAGTTTTGGTGTACCTTGGGAAGTGGTTCCCTTGTGGTTTTGAGCCTCTAACCACAAGAGGGAGATGTTGGTACCATTGTACCTTGTACTTTATGTCTAATTTCACTTTGACTTAGGAGATTTAAGTCAAATGTGCACTAGTCTAGGGTGCATTTCTTCCTGGATCCTTTGGCAAGTCTCGAGAGGAGCTTGCTTTGTATACAGGTTCCATCATATATTGTATTTCTTGTTGTATTTCATGCTTTAGATACCACTTATATATACTTCCATTCCAAACTGGTTTTCCCTGGGGGGTTTTATCCAGGGTCATGTTGACCAAAAATACATGTGTTCATTTCATGCATGCTTAGAGTGTAGATCAAATTATTTGTGTTGTGAAGATCTAGATGAGTGTTACTTGTTTTGAGATATATTGCATGTGCTAACCACCGGTTCGAAAACACTTGCAAGGGCACCTCAAAGAACACTTAACCAATAAAAATTATGGGCAAAAAGTTACTAAACTGTTTGCTGTCCTAAAAATAACAAAGAACAATTTTGAAGATTGAAACTTGGAGCCAATCTCAAGGTCAAAGACAAACATTAGTTGGCAGCCTCATAGTACCTCAGTTTTCTTCAAAGGCCACCCCAAGTACCTTAACCTTGACAGACATAATAATTCTGGAAGCAAAACCTAGAACCAATAGCCAATCAAGGTAGCGTACCTCTCTCCAAAGCTAGCGTACCAAGAAAAAATTCCAAACCATAACAAGGCAGAAAGTCCAACCATAACCAAAGACCAAGTCACCACTGCAACAACTGCAACTCTCCTCCAGTCATGTGCACCACTTGTCCTTATGCAGTTGTGAGAGTGAGTGTGTCAAATGAGCTCTAGCGCCCTCTTATTTATAGTCCTCCAAGTGACCTAACTGGGCGGACTTCTACTTCTGGAGGATAATAATTTAATATAAATTATTATCTTGAGCCGACATGTCTTCTAAGGTTATTTCCTAATCTTCTAGGGTTTCTCTTGCTTCTCGGAATATTCTAGACTCGTCAAAGGTTACACGTAGAGGTTAATACCTCCTGTAGCTATCGTAATATCAACACTCCCTCCTAGCTAGGGAGGTATTAATGGCAACGGTCTTGAGCACAAACAAGCCATTCACTTGGTAGCATCATCATAGCCACACATGCTATCTCATGATCAAATCACGAGCACCATCATCACTATCCAACTAGATAGTCTCTATGGCAATCAAAACAATGCCATCCAATAGAACACAATTGTGTCTATTCATAGTAGTATACAACTACTATCAAGTGGTACACAACCACTCCTAGTAGCACACGACTACTAACCAGTGACAAATAGTAACTACCAGTGGATCACATCAACCATAATAACATACAACTACTGTCCAGAGACATACAATCACCACAACAATCATATCATCTAATATCAACAATGTCATGATACGAATTGAATCATCTAGGCCACACTTCCACTCACATCTATGAGATCTGGAAGAGCATCTTCCCTCAGAAAGTTAAACATTAGCCATGGGATGTTTGGACTATTCTTCTCAAGCATAGAAGAATAAATGTCCTTGATTTCTGAACCTGGACCATTCAATCTAACTGGGTCATTTTTCCGGCACGATTCATAGTGCAACCTGGAGAGAATGAGTCTGCCTTAGGGAATGACTGTCCCTAAGCATAGAAGAATAAATGTCCCTGATTTCTAAACCTGGACCATTCAACCTAACTGGGCCATTCTTCCGACACGATTCACAGTGCAACCTGGAGAGAATGAGTCTGCCCTAGGGAATGACTGTCCCTGATTGCTGAACGTGGACCATTCAACCTAACTGGGCCATTCTTCCAGCACGATTTAGAGTGCAACCTGGAGAGAATGAGTCTTCCCTAGGGAATGACTATCCGGATCATTTCCTACGGAAATTATTGTCTTACACCAACCTCCTACATCGGACCATTCTTCGAAAACTGCTCACAACTGTGAACTTCGAAAGAATGACTGCCCATAGAGGTGGACCATTCTGCTTGACCACTTCGTAGAGTGATTGCCAAGGAGAATGACTGTCCTAGACTATTCCCCCACACTGGCCAGGAATCATTGTCTATGGTACATCAACAATCTGTCGGACCATGACCGAACTGGAAAATGACTGTCCATCAAAAATCTTGGACCACTTTCCCGACTGGAAAGTGACTGCCCAACCTAGACCATTTTCCAAACTGGAAAAATGTCTGTCCATATATCAATAACATATCAATGCTCCCTCCTAACCTGGGGAGTAATCACTTCCCTTTGCAATAAAGAAGTCATCTCCACAAGTCCTTGCTTGTCCCTTAAGTACGCAAACTTTTCATCTTGGACAGAGGCTTTACCAAAATATCTGCTATCTGCTCAACAATGGAGATACACTGGAGAACTACTTCTCCCTTCTGAATTTTATCACACAAAAAATAATGCTTGATCTCAATGTGCTTCAACCTGTCATGGAACACCGGGTTCTCTGAGAGCTTTACACAACTCTGGTTATCACAATATATCACGGTCGAATCTAGCCCCTGATCAAATAGTCCAAAAACGGCTTACAGAGCCACACTGCTTCCGTACAAGCATCACAACCTGCAATATATTCTGCTTCTAAAGTGCTAAGTGCAATAGACTTTTGTTTCCTGCTAGCCCATGATATTGTGGCAAAGCTCAAACTGAAACATATCCAAGAAGTACTTCTTCTGTTATTTGCACTCCCTGCCCAATCTGAATCGATAAATCCATGCAACATAACTCAAACGTCCCACGAAGATATTTCAAGGCACGCTTTGCAATTTTTCAATTTTCATGGTTGGGTTCCACCTGGAACTGGCTCAACATGTTTACAACAAAGCAAATGTTCGGCCTAGTATTCATCGAATACATCAAGGAGCCAATCAATTACCGGTACAGGGACGGGTCTACTGGATCAGAGTCTCTCAACTTCTTCAGATCTGTCATCATGGGAGTTTTCCATGGATTTGCAATCCATCATCCCGGACTTCTCAAGAACCATTTCGATACACATCCTTTGTCATAGGAATTTTTCACCACGCTGCTGCTGTACATGAGAGGCTCTGCACCAGGTTGCTTGAATCCATACAAGGTCTTCTTCTATCTACATACACGGGTCTCTTTCTGGTATACCTCAAAACCTTGAGGTTGTTCTACATATGCTTCTTCAATTACTCTATTGAGAAGAACAATCTTTACATCCATCTGATGTAAACTCCAACCCATGGATACTGCAAGAGATATAATGGCTCAGCTAGAGGTATATCTGGTTACTGGAACAAGCTATCATCATAGTCTTCTCCCTCCTTCTGGGAGAACCCTCTAGTTCTAAATCTCGCCTTGTATCTATCAATGCTTCCATTCATAAGTCTTTTTCACAATTTCTCACATACATTGTTCTTCATCACAACTTCCTTTTGTTCCTTCTGTTTGACTGCTTCTAGTGGGTTCAAAACATGCTGGTAGTCTTATGATTCTCGGTATAATTACTGGTTCAATTGGTTGTTTCGACTTTTCTGTCTTTCTTGGAATCTTCATGTTCTTCCTCATCTTCAATGTTGGAGTCCATGGAATCTTCTATAGATTCTATGCCCTTCCTTTCTGAAGGTTCCAACTTCTTTTCGTCATAGGAACATAAATGTAGATGGACAACCAATGATATCCAGGGCTTCTTTTCGAAGAAGACTTATTCTAGAGTCAAACTGAACACGTGTTGCTACTTCTAATGAAGAACATGGACAGATACTTCATAGTCTTCATGGGTTCTTTAATGGATCACATCATTGAGAATTAACTCCCTCCTAACCCATCTTCACGCCTGGATGAGCAATATGCATGCTCATCTTTTGGAATTCTACAATCATCTCCCTCCATCAGAGAGAGTCCATGCTTTCGTCTGCATCCTTCTTGCTTTCTGTAAAGTGTCACAAGTCTATTCTAGTTTCCTCTTGATTACTGGCTTCTTTCTGGTCTGACTCCTTCCAGGTCTCTTCAAGTTTGGTTCTAATTGCGACCCATCCGACAGTTGTTACTTATATACAATTTTAATAGCTTCCACAGGGATTTTCACCAAAGGTAGTCAACGTACTTCATCCTTTTCAAATGCATTACTAGTAGTCATTGTAATGACAATCCTTATCTTGTTCTTCTCCCATAGGTATTGTTTCATTGACACTAACCATCTTATATTCTAAGAAATAGATACACATGATATGTATGTAAAAATGGTATGTGCAAGGACTATGTTACAGAAGAATATTGTTACCATGACTAGTAGAAGAAGTCTGCTTCATCCTGCTTGACTTTCTTTGAGGGTTCCTTTTCTTTGGCAACTATTGCTTCGTGTGTTTCCTTCCTTTTCTTTAACTCAGGACACTGGTTCTTGTAGTGACCATATTTTCGACAGTTGAAACATTGTATTTTGACATATCCTTTTCTTGATTTGGTTTCTTCCTTGAACCAAACTGCTTCTTATTCCTGAATTTCTTGAACTTTGTTGTGTAGGCTTGATCATCATCTTTCTTTTGGGATTTTTCTTTTGTGGTAATACTTGATTCTTCTTGTGCACATCAAGTCCAAAGTTCTTCAAATGTAGGATACTCCGTTCTTGTGTTCATGCTTGCGGCAAATGCATCCCATGTCTTGGGAAGGCCATTAAGTACTATATTTACTAATTCCTTTTCTGAAATGATTTCCTCAATAACTTGTAGTTGATCTCTTAACTGAGATATTTATACAAAGTATGATGTTATGCTGTCATCATCATTCGTTTTCATGTCACAGAGCTCATTCTTCCGACTCATCACTATTCCAATATTTCCGACTGAGAAGAGGTTAGTTAGGGCATCATACATCTTCTTAGATGAGTTAAGATGAGAAATGTAGGGTATCAAATGGTCCTTTACAGAGTCCACTATGATGCTCATAGCATTGATGTCATTGTCCTTGAATTTCTCCATCACTACAACGTTTTGAGGTTCCTTCTCTTTTCCTGCTTCAAACTGTGGTTCCATGATCTTTCCTTCCACGATATCCAACACTTTATTCTTGGCAAGGATGCGGTCAATCCTTGTCTTCCATGCTCTGAAGTTAGAAGCCCCTTCTAACTTGTTTTCTTTCTTCATAGAGTAAGTCATGATTGCTTTGACTTGGTCAACTATTGACTTTGACTTGGTCAACCTTTGACTTTGACCCAAAACTCAAACTTGACGCCTTGGCTTGCTGGGAGTACCGGGAGGTGCGCTAGGCTAGGGCGCACTAGGTTATCCAGGAATTAGGTCAAGCGCTTCACTTAAGGTGCCTCAACAAGAGGGTTAAGGTTTCGTTGCTGCAACAAAACTTTGACTGCAACTGCAACTGCAATTGAGAAAATCCTCCCAATCTACCTTCCAATGGTTCGATTGTCCGAAGATAGTGTGGGCCCATAACCTGTTAGAATAACAGGTGTGCTTGTTTTCACCATAGACAATATAGCAATATTGTCACCCAACCATAGGCACAAAGGCCACCCCCGAGCACCTTAACCTTGACAGACAAAATAATTCTGGAAGCAAAACCCATAACCAATAGCCAACCAAGGTAGCGTACCTCTCTCCAAAGCTAGCGTACCAAGCAGAAAGTCCAAACCATAACGAGGCAGGAAGTCCAACCATAACCAAAGACCAAGTCACTACTGCAACAACTGCAACTCTCCTCCAGTCATGCGCACCACTTGTCCTTATGTAGTTGTGAGAGTGAGTGTGTCAAATGAGCTCTAGCGCCCTCTTATTTACAATCCTCAAAGTGACCTAACTGGGCTGACTTCTACTTTTGTAGGATAATAATTTAATATAAATTATTATCTTCAGCCCACTTGTCTTCTAAGGTTATTTCCTAATCTTCTAGGGTTTTTCTTGCTTCCCAGAATATTCTAGATTCGTCAAAGGTTACACGTAGAGATTAATACCTCCCGCAGCTACTGTAATATAAACACAACACACATGAGGTACATTAGTCATTGTTTCATACAAAGTGTTACATTTAATCTATGTCACACGGTTCAGGTTCGAGTTCGGGTTCGAAAACGTTTAAGTTCAATTCGAATTTGAATTTTTTTATAAGGTTCAAATGAAGTTTGTCATTAAGTTCGACTTATATACATTTTTCATAATATATATATATATATATATATATATAATCTTTAAAATAAAATATAACATGATCTTTATAAATAATAAAAATAATAAGTTTTTTTGTTTGTTTGTTAATTTGTCCGAACCTTCTTGGCAGCGGGATTAACCTTTGGCTTGAGAAACCATGACTCAGGGGCATCTAAGCCGTCAAAATCACCCGAGGATCGCACCCGGCTTGAGCCACACCAACCCTTAACATGGTTGGATTTTTTTGTCCCCGCAGGTTTTGAACCGATGACTTTTAAACACGGAGTGGCTTAACAACACACTCCGTCACCGACTGTCCTACACCTTGGGGACTCATAAAAATAATAAGTTACAACTATACATAATATAAAATTATATGCATATATATGGATATAACTAAAAGTTTTAAACTATAGAAATTTACATTAATTTATAACCTAAAAATATTATCTACATTATATTAATTTATAACTTGTATCCTAATATAAAAGTTAATATAATTTAATGTAAATGGGTAGTAGCGGACGAGTCATAGCAAATTTCACCAAAGTCATATGCGATATTAATTTATAACTTATAACCTAATATAAAAGTTAATATTATATCATTTATAAAAGTTAATATTATATAATTTATAAGAGTTTATATAATTTAATGTAAATGGGTAGTAACTTGCGAGTCATACGAAAATTTCACCAAAGTCATATGCGTGGGAGGTCCAAGACTAGGTCGATTGGGGCTGCAATTGATCTTGTTGCAAAACTTCTAGAAGAAAATCCCGCGAATGACCCAAAGGAAAAGGGAGGAGCAGTCAAGTCCTAGGTTAAGTTGAATCATCAATGGATCAAGATCGATAACCCATAAAGGTGAGGAGAATTTAGTTCCATTATTAACGAAAACGATGTTCTTCTGTTCAACGAAATTTAATGGGTTCCCGAATTGAATGGAGGAACGTGAATTTGAATTGAACCTGAGTCGAACCGAATGGAGGAACGTGAATTTAAATCGAACCCTAGTCGAATTTGAGTTGCACTGAACGGAGGAACGCGTATTTGAATTGAACTCGAGCCGAATTTGAGCTGAACCTCACCATTTTGTTGAGGTTCGTCGAACTTTGAACCTCAAGGTTCAAGTTTGACGAACCTTGTGACTTAGCATTTAATGCATTAGGCATTTAGGTGAGGATCATGGGTTGAAGTTAGATAATGAATCATGATGCTTGGAAGTTATGCTTTTTTCCTTTTTTCACCTTGGTGGCCATCGTATGTGCTCTAGTCAAGTGTTGTCACTCTTGGGGAACATGGGTACTACTGGGAGGCCTTGATAGGGGTAACGTACCATTACGTTCTCATACTTAAAACTTTCCATACATTTTCCTCCCGTTGTCCTATCTTTTGGAAGTGGCTATTACATGTATCCCAAAAAGTTTTGTACCTTCATCCTCCTATGAGAAGAAGGGGCTTGAATGCCCGAGGTTGATGCGACCGATAAAAAAGAATAAAAAACATGTTATAAAAAGAATAATGGGATATGAATGATAAGTCAAAAGCCAAGATCAACTTGAGCTCTAGCCTCTCGCTACGAGGTCATCACCCCAAGTCCTAATGCACTAAATGCATATAAAAAAGAAAGGACTTAATTGAATCCCATTGTAATAAATGCATAAACTTGAAAATTGTCTTGCAAAGCAATTAATGAATATCAAAAGACAAGACAAGGGTGGAAAGAAACAGTGCCGAGGAAAGGGTAACTCAGTGCACCAAGTGCTCCCTCTATAAAGGTGCTCATGGAGATGAACCTCACACGTCGCCTTGCATGTCAATGACACCATGACCATGAAGCAAATCCACTATCACACCATTCACTCACACTTACACTTTGACGGGTTTTTCAAGAACTATTCCTCTACTCGGGTACTGACACACCTAATAGGGTCTTGTGATAGTCCACCCATACCTAAATTTGGCAAATTGCATAAAGTCTTAAGCTATTGTGAAGTTTGAAGAAGATATCTAATGTGAATTGCTTATGTGGATTTGTATTAAACTGTGACTTACTTTTTATGATTCTAATGACTCTTCTATCCATAATGGTTGGTCTTATTTGATTTTATGAGCCCTTGATTAATGATGATGTACCCCTTGAGATGGTCCTATGGAGGACGTTTTGATGCTTCTAGCTTGGATGTTGCATGCTATATGGAGGTTGTTGGGGCCCTGATGACGAGTGTTGAGTTACATGATGACTTGGTATGCCTTTGGACACCCTCCAACACCTCCTGGACCTGGGACGATGCAATGATGAGCTAGGATGTTGCATATATAGCTTGACATGCCACTTGGAGCCTGTTTCCGTCCTAATACACACCTACAAACGTGGAGAAGTCTCCAACCCACTTGGTGTGTCCTTGGAGGCACAAACCTGAATCCAGACCCACTATCACCTCAATTTGGACTCCTTCCGTCTAGGCTCACTCCTAGGGAAGCCGAGGGGATAGACCCTATTAAAATATGTGAAGGTTTTATTTAAAATTCTAGGATTTAATTAAATTGTTAATTAGTATTACCCAACCCAATGACAAGCAACCAATGCAATATGCAATCTTTCAATGACAAACAAACCTTTGTTTTATTAAACAACAGTTAGACCAATGCCTAAAGATTATCAAACTCCACTTATTCCAATATACAAAAGAAAGATAAGTTTACAAGAATAAAACAAATTAAGAACTATCTACACAATGAATTAAAAAAATAACTTTATACAATTACTTTAAAAGAATAAAGAATGCTTATAAATGAATCAATGCAAATATTTACACATGAAAAATAACTTACACAAAATAAATAGAATGTAAATACTTGAAAAATAAATTGCAAGGAAATGTAAATGTTGTGCAAGTATTTAGGTTGCTTTTAAGTTTCCTTTTAGCTTAGTGTTTTAGATGTGAAAGTTGCAAGCCTAAGCTATGTGACTACCCCAAGTCCTTATCCCTTAGCCAAGAGGAAATGTTGGGTGCTCAATAAGAAGAACAACAAGGTTCTCCCCTAGCTCCATAGGTCAAATCCAAAGTGCTTGGGTGCTCAACAAGGAGGACACTTAGTGTCATGAAACCGTCCCCGTCTTCAACCCCTTCTAGCCTCCACAAGTCACCTTATTTTAATGACCAAAAAATAATAGAAATGGATGCCTAATTAAACTATCCACTCAATCCTTTGCCCTTTCTTATTACCCAAGTTTCACAAAGTGGCAAGGGGAGGGAATACGGGGCAAAGGCAGGGTAAATTTTGTTTACTTTGCAAAATAAAAAGAAACTTTAAACAGTAGCCAACACGATTTTACAGGATGGCATAGCCACTCACATGCAAGGTGTGGACAAACAAAAATTAATTAATTTAAAATAAATAACTTAAACAAATTAACCACACTACTTTGGGATAAGGTGGAGGACAAAGCCTTTCGATTTTGTGGCAAAGGTGGACAAAGTTAACTAAAACAAAATTCAGAAAATTATTTCTAATCCTTGCCGACATGATTTTGCAAGGATGGCAGAGCCAAGCACAATGCAAAGTGTGGGCAAAAAATTATTAAAATTATTACAGATTTAAACTTAGAAATAAATAAAAAGTGCAAGCCGAAGAGACTCTCTTGAGCTGCTTACAATAGCTTTAGAAAGTGAGAGAGAGAGAAAGGCTTTGTACCAAAGCTTATTGATGTTCTCTTGAGTTTTTCGTGGTCAATTTTGGGCAGCACCTCATTTTTTAATGGTGAAAACATGCATAAAACAACAAACAAAGCTTGCTGGAAAATGCTAAAAATCACCACAAAATGTTAGTTTTATGTTAGCATATTCACATAAATATTTACAGAAAAAATCTGAACTTGAAAATTGATTTTTTAGCAAGATTTAAGTGATTATGTATGCAGAAAATAAGTAAATAGAAGGCTGAAAATTGAACAGAAAATTATGTGAAGTAAAATGAAGCCTTTGGAGTTCCTCATCCAAGCTTTGGCAACCTACAAATCTGTAAACTCTTGCTACACAATGAGACAAGAAGGTGAGATCTTTTAAAAGGCCTACAAAATACTTTGCAAACACTAATAAAAACAAATTACATAAAACTATAACAATACTACTACAGATTTATCCCTAGCAAAACACTTTGCTTAGGGTTCTTTAAGTAAAACAATGTGAAACAAAAATGAACAAAACTTTGCAATGTTACCTCACCAAGAGAAAATACCATACAAGAGTAGCCAAAAGCACCAAGAACACCAAGAGATCATCCAAAGCTTCACTTTATTGCTCCAAGAAAGGTTACCAAATGGCAACAAAATTACAAGAGAAAAATGGGAGAGAATGAGAGAGAGTGGAGAGAGAGTTTGGTATAATGGAGTCATAGTGAAAACTTCATGTCAAAATGAGGAGAGAGGGCTTCCTTTTAAATGAGGGAGAGAGGAGAGACCCCTATTGGATGAGCTACAAGTGTCACCTAGCCAAGAGAGAGAAAAAGTCCAGGAGGGAGGGCTTTTAAGGTTTTGGTAGTTAGTTGTAAATTCTAACCTTGTACAATGTCTATTGTAAACAAATATTTAGAAAAGAACAGAAAAAATACAATGGCAAATACAAACATTACACAAAGATTTTTCCCCTGGAAACCCAAACCGGGAAAACCAACATATATTATATTCATTCATTGTGTTACATTGTTTACAATACAATATACATATAGGAGCTAACGACATCCAAAACCCTAACCCAATGACCTGGATTAGTCCAAAACCCTAATTCCTTAACCGGAAATAAAAAACCATCGACAAAAACCATGTGCCGAAAAAACCACCTAAATACATGGCACGTTTCCCGAGGCAGAAATTTTTTTTTGGGTTCAAAACCCACGAAGAGGTGTTCTCCGGAAAGAAACCAGAAGTAAGCCATCTCAAAATATTTGGCTGCCCAGTATTTGTATACATTTCTAAAGAAAAGAGAACCAAGCTGGACCCTTTAGGAAAGAAGGGAATATTTGTTGGATACTGTGAGGTCTCCAAGGCGTTCATAATTTATATATCAGGTTACCATCATATTGAGATCAACAAAGATGTAACCTTTGATGAAGATGAAACACTCAAGAAATCAAGAAGATGCCAGCTTGAAGAAGTATATGCAGAAGAATCTGTAGCTCCCAGAGTTGCAAAACTAGTGAGGGAAGTTATAACTTCCCCTGATGAGGAGATCCTAGAAGACCATGACATAATAGAATCTCAAGAACCTCCCCAGATGACAATCTCCCACAAGAGAAAGCCAACCCGGGCAAGGGAACTTATTCAAGATGGAGAAAAGTATGGTGCCCCCGAAGGAACCATGAGACAAGTCAAGAAACCCAAGCCATTCTCCAGTTACATGGATTTGATGTGTGATCTCTCAGAGAAGGAGCCTACTTGCTTTGAAGAATCCATTCAAAAGAAAGAATGGGTAGATGCCATGACAAAAGAATACCAATCCATTATAAAGAATGATGTATGGAAAATAGTTCCCAGACCGAAGAGCAAGGATGCGGTATCTTCCAAATGGCTATACAAAATAAAACATACTGTTGATGGAAGTATTGAGAAATATAAAGCAAGATTTGTAGCTCATGGCTTTTCTCAAAAGGAAGGCATTGATTATGAAGAGACGTTTGCTCCTTTAGCCAAATACAATTCAATCAGAACCATCATAGCCCTTACAGCTAAGATGAAGTGGAAGTTACACTAAATGGACGTGAAAACAACTTTCTTAAATGGTGTCATAGAAGAGGAAGTGTACATAGAACAACCTCAAGGGTTTGAAGTTGAAGACAGAAAGACTGATGTATGCAAATTGAAGAAGGCTCTGTACGGATTGAAACAAACTCCTAGAGCTTGGTATGGAAGAATTGACAGTTTCCCGATGAGCTTGGGCTTTACCAAGAGTAAAGCTGACTCTAACCTTTACTTCAAGGTTATGAATGATGAGCCTGTTACATGTAGACGACTTATTTCTAACTGGAGAAGAAAAACTCATCACTGATTGTAAGAAGAAGCTCGCTGCAGAATTTGAGATGAAAGACCTTGGCCTAATGCACTATTTCTTGGGTCTTGAGGTCTGGCAGAGCCCAGAAAAGATCTACCTCAACCAAGGGAAGTATGTAGTTGAAATACTAAAGAGGTTTGATATGTTGGAGTGCAAATCCATGAATACACCCATGGAAACTAAGTTGAAGCTCTTGGTAGATACTTCGTCAGAATTGGTTGATGCTACACTGTAGAGACAAATCATTGGATCGTTGATGTATCTGACGAACACTAGGCCAGATATATGTTTTGCTGTGAACACCTTGAGTCAATTTCTGGTAGAACCCAGACATGTTCACATTGTTGCTGCAAAACATGTGATGAGATACCTTAAGGGTACGTTGGATTTTGGTCTCAGTTATAATGGAGATCAAGATTTCAGACTGAGTGGATATACCGATTCAGATTGGGTTGGAAGTGTCTCTGACAGAAAGAGCACCTCAAGATGTTGTTTTAGTCTGGGGTTAGCCGTGATCTCATGATAGAGTAGGAAGCGATCAAGTATTGCTATCAGCACGAAAGAAGCAGAATACATTGCTACATGTTCCGCCAGTTGTGAAGCCATATGGCTTTGGAAGTTGTTGACAGGTCTATTTGATCTGGAGATGGAAGCAACCTTGATTCTATGTGATAACTAGAGCTGCATAAAGATGACAGACAACCCTGTGTTCCATGACAAGTCAAAACATATAGAAATCTGATATCATTACATTTGTGACATGGTGCAGATAGGAGCCATAAAACTCCAGTATGTTGGCACGAATGAACATGTTGTTGATGTGTTGACCAAGCCTCTGTCTCGTGTAAAGTTTGAGCACTTTCGAGACAAGTTTGGTGTAGTCCGAAAGGACCTCCCTCGAAAGGGGGAGTAGTGTTGAGATGCCAGCCTTGTGCTGAAGATTTCCAGCTTTGAGCTGATGTTGTTGATGCCAACCTCGTGCTGAAGATTTTCAGCTTCGTGCTGATGTTGTTGATGCTAGCCTCATGCTGAAGATTTCTAGCTTCGTTCTAATGTTGTTGATGCCAACTTTGTGCTGAAGATTTCCAGCTTTGTGCTGAAGTTGTTGAGATGCCAGCTTCGTGTTGAAGATTTTCAGCCTCGTGCTGATGTTGTTGAGATGCCAACTTCGTGCTGAAGATTTCCAGCCTAGCGCTGATGTTGATGATGCTCCAGCCTTTGTGCTATGATGCTGTTGTTGTTAATGTTGTATCAACCTTGTGCTGTTATTGATGATGATGATGTATTAGTGTTATACTAATCCATGTTGATGTAAATGATGATGATGCCATTCCATCTCCTTGCTGTGGATGACGATATTGATGATGAGAAAAACTTCCGATGATTTATAGATATGCTAGTCAGTTTCCAGATGTTGTTGATGTTGTTGCCCTCTCTCTCTCCCGATGATGTTGTAGAATACCCTTCGTTGTTAAGGGGGAGTGTTGAAATATTGTAACTGCAAAAAGTATTCTCTTTATTATTGAGTCATTATTCATTAGATCAATCCCCTTTTGTGGATTGATCATGTCGGGCATTGTAATTGACGAAATCCCCTTTTGCGGATTGTATTATGCAAATTAAGAAGTCGACCCCCAGGCCTAATTAAAGTGGTTTTAACCACTAAGAAGACAAGTCGGCCCTACCCAGTGAAGAGCCAACACCTACCAACCAGTATAAATAAAGGAAGCCAGAGCCTCATTATCTCACTCACTCATTCGCTCATCCAGTGCGCAAGTTTGGTAGCTGCAGTTGGGAGAAGAAGGAAGAGAGAGGCGCATTGCTCAGTGTTGGATATTCTCTAGTGTTTTGGTTTATTGTCTCGACATTGTATTGTCTAGCTATATTAAAGAAGTTTTGCTGGGTTTTCTCCCCCATGAGGGTTTCCCAGGATAAATGTTGTGTATCTTATGATTATGTTTCTCTCAATGATCCTACCTATGCTATTGTTATCTAGTAAATTGAAAATAAACCTAATAATAGCTCAAAAATCAACATAGAAAACATTTCCCCACTTCTTTTCTTGACTTTAAACACTTTTACAATTTTTGGCTTTTTTACCTTAGGCAATTATTTGTTGACTTTTGATTGACTTGGACTCCTCATGGAAAATGACCTAGCAAAACTTGTCCAATTGGGTTGAAACTTGGTCCAAGGGTGTAGGGGGTCATAAGTCATTTGATTTGAGTACTCACACCCCTATACAAAATCCATAAGGACCAAATTTTTACATTTTTCATAAAAAGTAATTAAAATTTCCAATTTACGGAAAATTTTAATTATTAAAAAAATCCTATCAAAACCTAACAGAATTCCGCAACTCTAGGAGATGTCTAGCATGGTCATTTACAACACTTCTAGACCTTAGTCATCCACTGGTCTCTATCATTAGAACGCCTTTCACCACTGTTGGCCACCTATTTCGACTAGGGGTCAACGTCATGTACCATGAAGTGATGCACCTTGCGATACAACATATTTTGAAAACTTATGGCTCAACAGGGCAGATTTTGCCCCCAACACGTCTTTCTATGTACTCAGAATGTTCGCCTCTCTGCGTGGGATAATAATGTAATATGTTAGCATGAGTCACTTTTTAGTTAGTTGCCTAGGAATTTATCATTAGGGAAGTCCTTTCATCAACTGTTTTCTTTCCTCAGGTAATTAATCTTGCCTACCAGGGAATTTTAATTATCGTTGAGTTTTTCACTCACAAAATCCTCCAAAGCGGTGAAAGGCTTTCTAATGATCGAGCCCATGGGGTGAATAAGGTTTAGAAATGTTGTAAATGACCTTGCTAGACATCTCCTAGAGTCTTGCGGAATTCCGTTAAGTTTTGATAGGTCTTTTAATTATTAAATTTTTTTCGTTAATTGGAAATTTTAATTATTTTTTATGTAAAATGTAAAAAATTGGTCCTTGTGGATTTTGTATAGGGGTGTGAGTACTCAAAACAAATGGCTTATGAGCCCCTACACCCTTGGACCAAGTTTCAACTCAATTGGACAAGTTTTACTAGGTCATTGTCCATGAGGAGTCAAAGTCAGTCAAAAGTCAACATTTAATTGGCTAAGGCAAGAATTCCAAAAATTGTAAAAAATGTCTAAAGTCATGAGAGAAAGTGGGGAAATGTTTTCTAATGTATTTCTAAGTTGGAAAAGTGAAAATCCACTTAGAAGACCTCCCCATGCCAAGCCAACAACCAAAAGTGAGTCTCCCTAGTGAAAAAGTACACCCCCTTCCTCATGAACTTAGGGAAAGTAAAAAATTAAAGTGAAAAAAGTGTCAAAACCCTAAGTGCGCCCTTCCTATGGCCTAACCTCATGTTTGACAAGTCAAAAATGGTTTTCCCCCTTCACATCTCACTCCTCAAACCCTAACTCACTACCAAAACCCTAAAAGTGTCTCTTCCTTGACTTGTTCTCTCTCTCTTGGATGGGTGACACTTGTACTTCATCCAAGGGGGGTTTCTCCTCTCTCCCTCATATAAAAGAAAACCTCCCCCTCCTCATTTGACAATCTATTCTCGCAACAACTCTATTATGCCAAAATCTCTCCCATCTCTCCCTCATTCTCTCCCATTTTCTCTCATGATTCTTGGTGCCATTGGGTAAATCTTCTCTTATTTAATAAAATAGAAACTTTGGAGGATTTCTTGTGTCTCTTGGATTATTCTTGGAGCCATTGTTTGTTGTTTATGAGGTAATATTGCTGCAATTTATTTCTTTTGTATTTCCTTGTGTTGAAATTAGTGCAACTGCAAGAGCCATTCTCTGGGAGGATGGCATAAGACCCTAGCTGAGATCTAGGGCCCCCAGTACACTCCTGGGGTTCTTGGTTTGGGACCAAGTAGTTAGAGCCATGGAAAAAGACCCTAGTGAGAGCCCCCCAGTGTATTTCTGGGGATTCTTGGTCAAGGACCAAGCAGTGAGTCCCTAGATGTGTTCTAGGGCCCCTGGATGTGTTCCAGGGAATCTTTGATCGGTGCTTGGATTGATCCTTGGATGTGTTCCTTGGTGGTTGATGATGTAAGTCCCTAGATGTGTTCTAGGGTCCCTGGATGTGTTCTAGGGAATCCTTGCTTAAACACTTGGGTTGATCCTTGGTCTTGTACCTTGGTGGATGAAAGACCCTAGATGTGTTCTAAGGCTCCCCCAGATGTGTTCTAGGGTATCCTGGTCTGGTACCAAGTGGTTCTTGGTTGTGCACCAAGATGAGATGATGTGTGATCGTCTTCTCTCTCGGGATGGTCCATGAGACCTAGGAGCAACTAGAAGATGGACATGACCACATCATTGGTTTCTCCTCTTATGAAGGGATGATAAAAACTTATAAGTTATCATGAGACATATGTGGACAATTTTCCATTGAAGAAGACCCCTTGACTTTGTCTTGTAGCCTCCTCTTGCTTGAATCTCTTTCTCCATCTTGCTTGATGTTGTACTGGTCTTTTATAAGTCACTTTGACTTATTTGACTTTATAATTAATATTTTTATTAATTAAAAATATTAATTATTATTTATTTTATTTTTAGTTTTTTTTTAACCCTTCCTAAACTATAAATAAGAACCTACCCCTCTTTCATTCTTACATACACTTACACTCCTCTCATGGTCTGCTTTTTTGCGGCTACTTCAGATTGGTTCTTGTCTTTGGGTACGACCTCCTTGGTGGACTCTCTCTTACTGTTTTAGAGGTACAACCTCCACAATTTTCTTCTCCTTGCTAGCTGGGAGCTTCTACTCCGGTGTTCATGTCTTCTCTTGCTGGGATTGAGTGCCACAGACCTTCCCGCTTGCTGTGTTAAGTAGGGCAGACCTTCCTTTTGCTGTTGTGGATGCCATGGCCTTCCTTTGGCCCCTCTTCTTGCTGCCGCTGAGTGTTTTAAGGTTGCCACTGCCTCCTAGGCAGCCCTTGTCTCCTCCTCCTGTGATTGCTGGTGTTATCTCTTGTTGTCCCTGATGTTGTTGCCTTCTACTTCTGTTTATCAGATTCTGCCTTGAGGGTTTTGTTGATATAGCACTACAGTTTATCTTGGACAGTTTTTGGTTGAACCTTCTTGTTGTCTTTGGGGTTTCTGTATCAACCCTACTCTTGCTGATTATCCTTGAGTTCTTCTTGGCAATCTGTTCACTTAAAGATCATGATGGGATCAAACCCTCCATGACCTTCATAACTTTTCTGAGCATAAAGAAAGAGGAGAGCTGCACTTAAGGTACCTTTATCATTTGTTTTTGCTAAGGTAAGTTAAGATTTTATTGTGCTAATATTTACTTCTGCTTGTTAATGTTTCTTTTCTGTTCATGATTAGTCCTAGTTAAAGTCTGTTCTCCTTAGCATGTTCAGATTTGTATTTTCAGTATTTCATTTACTTCAGAATTTTGTTTTAAGTGCCGATCTGGATGTACAATAGTGATCAAATTTAAAAAGTTATTCTTTTCTCTTTTCCCTAAAAATCTAACACCTTGCTTGCATTTTTACTTAGAGACCTAAGCAAAGTATTTTGCTTGGGATAAATTTGTTAATGTTTATGCCATTATTATAGTTCTTTGCATTTCATAAGATAAGAGCATAATAAGAACAAGATCACTGAGAAATACACATCCACAAGAGACACAACATTTATCCTGGGAAACCCTCTAGGGGAAGAAAACCCAACAAAAACTTCCTTATC
>ML820206.1:28689-48003 GCA_009831015.1 Picea engelmannii
CTGATGGCCTCTGCCTCTGTCATCTGGTTGAGCTTGTAGTAGGTATCCAGTTTCTGTACCCAAGCTCTGGCGGTGCATCTGGATGATCCGTCAAAAGAAGGTATGGTGAGTTTACCAACTTTGCGGATGAAGTCAAGGTTATGCCCCTGCTGCTGCTGCCCTCCCCTCTGTGGCTCTCTGGGACGGTTCCTCAGTCTGAGTCCACAATACTCGACTAGGGTCATGTCCTGCTGGAAGTCACGGCCCAAGGCCGCATACTCTCTCTGATACTCTGCAATGTCCTCTGCATGTGTGGCTGGTCTCTGAGCTATCGGTATCTGTGCTACTACTGGGGCTGCCCTCTGGAAACTGGGAAATAATGGACGTGGAATCCTACTCGCAGAGGTATACGTGCGAGTGGGTGACTGGGGTCTACTGCCTGCCCCAGAGTTCCCATGCGCTGCATGTGGGCCTTGAGTGCCCAGAATATCTATCATAGCTAGTCTATCTGCTACCTGGGCCAAAGACTGGGACATGGTCCGCTAGCTAGCTAGCATGTCACTGATCATCTGCATGAAAACTACATCTGGATTTGCTGGGGCCTTACCACTGCCCTCTGGTCGCTCATACCTGTCACCTAGCCTCTTCTCGGCTTCGCGCTCAGCCTCGCGCTCTGCTCGTCGTTCTGCTTCTCTAAGTGCCTCTTCCTCTTCCTCTGAACTGGGAGGGAAAGGAGGAAAGTTAGGTCTGTCCCTTCTTCCCTTTCGCGGATTATATGTGACATATTCGTCACCTTCATGCTCACGGCCATCTGGTTCTTCTGCTGGATTCATGGTCTTTAGTCACAGGCTGGTAGGACTAAAGCTCTGATACCACTGAAATATCCCTAATCCGGATGATCAAGATATTTGCTACTGTTCTACTGCTCTGGCGTGCAGATCTGATACACTGGGGGTTTCTGGATGCGTTTTAGCTGGGTGATAGAGGTGTTCTTCGGTTATAGTGTTTGCATGTTGGTTATTATGGTTGCATGTCGTTTACTACAAGTGCATGTTGCATAATGAGGAGTTAACAATCATAAAAAGACACATGCAATAGTGTAGAATGTCAACAGCTCAATATTATGAATAATAATAGTGCATGCATGGGAATACATTTCGCCTACTGAAATATAGAGACTAGACGTCAGTCATATCTCATGGATCTGTACTGGAATACAATCAAATAGCAAAAGAAATACCCGTGACCGCAAGAAGATAGCAGATCTGCTGCATGCACGGATAGATAGGCAAAAATGAATGATCCCGGAGAAGCACGGTGACCGCTACCAGCTGGAAAACTCGATCTCAAGACTCCACCGTCAGATTGTACTCGAAACTGTTCCAATCAATGCGCCCTGGCCTCTGCACTGGAAATAATATCTGACGAAACTCAGATCGGACCTCTACGACACTAGATCTGGACCCCTGGGGGGTTTGCGCCCCAAAGGATTCCACCGTCGGAATCGGCCGCTATGTAGCTCAAAACGATCGTCTCATCCAATAATGAAATGGGTCGGAAGGGTTTGGTTGGATCTGATAGGAAACCCCTGCATGCAATGGCAAACGTTTGTCCGGGATGACTGCGCCCAAAA
The DNA here is from genome assembly GCA_009831015.1 of Picea engelmannii. NCBI lineage: Eukaryota > Viridiplantae > Streptophyta > Pinopsida > Pinales > Pinaceae > Picea > Picea engelmannii. The sequence continues at coordinate 30,302 of ML820206.1, forward strand.
TGACTGTATGGGTCGATCTGCAAGATTCCACCGTCGGAATCTGATGATGAATGGCTCAATGGAAGCGCCCTGGCTAGATCTCTACTGGGTCGGAATGAATCTGCAGTCGGGACCACGGTCTACTGAAGATCTCTGAATCTCCAAAATGACTTGCGCCCTCCTTGGCTGAGCTGCGCCCTCCACAATAATCTCTCCTGAAAAGAATGGTGAAATACCTGGATGGTATCTCCGATGGGCTAGGGTGTGTCTCTCAACACCGAAACCGATCAATGGTGGTGGTTTCCTCCAGAAATCCACAAAACAGTAAGGTCGGCTCTCCTCCTCCTCTCGAAAGTCTCAACATCAAATCATAACAATGCATAATCAGGAATTAGGTCAAATTCCTCTCTTTATATCTTTCCCGACCTAATTCTTTGTTGACATTACTTAACCTAGGCGCCTTTCCTCCTAAGTGAATTATTTGTCAATTAAGTCGCCCCCTTATCACCTTTTCGTTTTAATTCTCCGTTGACTTAGGCTTAATTGACTTTTCCTAAGTATTTTGGCTTAATTTATCGTTTAGCCTTAATTCCTCCTTATTTCTCCATCTGGTTCCCTGTTTGTGCCTGATTATAGTCTACGGGAACATATAGACTACTAAGTCACTCCCTGTTGGCCTAATCTTGGGGACGGGAAATCACATCTAAGGCATCCCCTTCAAGAGAATACACAAAAAGAGTCATCTTCACATCTTCATAATTGTGACCATTACACCATTTTAGGGTGCACATGTTGAAATTCACGATGTGAGACTTGGAACTCACAACATTGTTTCCCTGAAAAGAAGGCAATTTCTCAATAGCTTTGTTCGGAATAGGGTGAGGATAACCTTGAATATTAGTAAAATTACATGGCCTCAATGTGTCACCCATAATTGTCGTAGGATTAGTTGTTGTGGGATTGTTATGTACAAACACGAGATGTATATCAAAGATTGCTTCTTCTCCAAGACTTTCAAGGAGCCTACGAGGAGCTAGTCTGTTTATTCTCCTCCTATACACCCTTTCAGGTTTAGGAAAGGAATCAACCAACCCTTGCTGGTTGCTCCTGGTAGGATACCTCAAGGAATGATTAAGTGGAGTCGCCACTTGGAGATTAAGCAATGCCAAATAACAAAACTCAAGTTAAAATTAAGGGAAAGGTTTATTACTTAGTTTTTTTTTAAAGAATTAATTAAATTTTGTCAATTAACCAAGGATAAGAGATTTATCCTTGACAACGAGGCCAAAGATGTTGCCATCCTAATACACACCTACAAATGTGGAGAAGTCTCCAACCCACTTGGTGTGTCCTTGGAGGCACAGACCTGAATCCAGACCCACTATCACCTCAATCTGGACTCCTTCCGTCTAGGCTCACTCCTAGGGAAGCCAGGGGGGGTAGACTCTATTAAACTATGTGAAGGTTTCGTTTAAAATTCTAGGAGTTAATTAAATTGTTGATTAGAATTACCCAACCCAATGACAAGCAACCAATGCAATATGCAATCTTTCAATGACAAACAAACCTTTGTTTTATTAAACAACAATTAGACTAGTGCCTAAAGATTATTAAACTCCACTTATTCCAATATACAAAAGAAAGATAAGTTTACAAGAATAAAACAAATTAATAACTATCTACACAATGAATTAAAAAAATAACTTTATACAATCACTTTAAAAGAATAAAGAATGCTTATAAATGAATCAATGTGAATATTTACACATGAAAAATAACTTGCACAAAATAAATAGAATGTAAATACTTGAAAAATAAATTGCAAGGAAATGTAAATGTTGTGCAAGTATTTAGGTTGCTTTTAAGTTTCCTTTTAGCTTAGTGGTTTAGATGTGAAAGTTGCAAGCCTAAGCTATGTGACTACCCCGAGTCCTTATCCCTTAGCTAAGAGGAAATGTTGAGTGCTCAATAAGAAGAACAACAAGGTTCTCCCCTAGCTCCATAGGTCAAGTCCAAAGTGCTTGGGCTCTCAACAAGGAGGACACTTAGTGCTGTGAAACCGTTCCTGGCTTCAACCCCTTCTAGCCTCCAAAAGTCACCTTATTTTAATGACCAAACAATAATAGAAATGGATGCCTAATTAAACTATCCACTTGTTGAGATTTGGATACCTTGGAAAGTTGTCCCCTTGTGTTTGTGAGCTTCTAAACAAATGTGGGAAGTACTTTGCACCTTGTACGATGTACTTTGTCTAATTTCACTTTGACTTACGAGATTTAAGTCAAAAGTGAAATTTGGTCATTTTAGCCTAAAATGACAATTAATTCACTTTGTGGGTGAATTGAGGGACATAAAGTGAAACTATGGAAACTTAAGTAAAGTGGGTTTTGAGTTGAGATTTACTTGAGATGATCTCAACCATTGACTTAGGATGAGATGAGATGATCTCATCCACTCATTTACTAGGTTTCCTTATGCATCCTTAAGGAGGGCACAAGGGGCAAAGGAGGCTCATTCATTCACTTTTATGTTCACCAAAGGAGTTTGGAGAAGGGCAAGAGGATGAGAATGGAAGCATTGGGAGAGGAGAGCTTGGGCGCCTCCTTTCATGGAGGGCTCATGAAGGCTTAGGGCCCAACTTATTTGTGGAGGTTGTTCTTGCTAGGAGGAGGGCACACTTGAGGAGGAGGGCACACAACTGGCAGGGAGGTCTTGTAGTGGTCAGATTGCTTTGAGGACAATTTCAGTGGAGAGGCAACACACGAGAGCACATTGTGGTGCAAGGGTTTCTCCATCAGAGCTTCAGGGAGCAAGGGCGCTTCATTTTAGTGGATAGAGCTATATTTGAGGAGGGCGTACCCTGCTTGGGCGCATCTCTCACTCTTGGACTTTTTTTATAGCTTGAAACAAGCTGCTATTGTATTAGGTTCATTTGTTTCATGTACTTGTTGTATTCCACCTTCTATTTTCCACATATATATACTTCCATTCCAAATTGGTTTTCCTTGGGGGGGTTTTATCCATGGTCATGTTGACCAAAAATACCTGTGTTCATTTTCCTGTATGTTAGTGTTTAGAACAACATTATTTCAGCTCTAAAAGATCTCTAGGTGTGTTATATAGCTTATGGTATGCATGTGCTAACATCTTGTGACAAAACTACATGCTAGAGCACCCATTTGGCCTATGTAACTGTAACGAAACAACAAAGAAGTTACTGAACAGTTTGCTGTCATAAAACAACAACAAACCATTGTTAGACAGCTGAAACTTAGAGCCAACTTGAGGTCAAAGACAAACCTAGTTGGCAGCTTGTTAGGACCTAGAAAATCTTCATGGTATCAGAGCCTGAGGGCTGATTTTTGCTGAGTTTTGGACAACATATTGAGGGACTGTTTTAGACACTTTTTGGGCAGATTTTATGGACAACCATTGACCGAGTTCAGTAGTAGCTTGTTGGCAGATTTTTGTGGAGGGTTGTAGAGCAGTCGATGGACATTTTCGTCTGTCTCTTTTCACACCTATGTGGTATGAGTGAGAATGATTTTTCACGACCTCTTTTCACACCTATATTGCTAGGAATGAGGTCGGTGTTCGTTTGCCTCTTTTCACACCTGTGTTGATAGGAGTGAGGCAACGTTCCTTTGTAGTTGTAGCATCAGATTGAGTGCAGTCGACAGTGATGTCAACATCTCAGATGCGTGCAGAGGATAGGCTAGTTGGAGCTAGCAACTGGTCGCCTTGGAAGGCCAGGATCGTCTTTGTCTTAGAGGACCTCGAACTATGGGATATAGTTGAGGCAGTTGTTCCTGTTCCCCCTGCTATTGCTCCCATCTTGTTAGCAGAGTTTAGGAAGAGGAACAACAAGGCAAAGAGGACGATATGTGATGCAGTGTGGGATCACATCATTCCCCACTTTACTGGGAAAGCTTGGGCATTTGAGATGTGGGCATCTCTATGCAAGATGTATGAGAGCTCTAATGAGAACTGAAAGATGGTTCTTCATGATCGACTCAGGGGCATTCGCATGCTCCAGGATGAGTCGGTTACTTCTTTCCTTGGCCGATACACCCTGATTAAAGACAAGCTTGGAGCTGTTGGAGAGGTGGTGGACCCAGATTCTATGGTGAGGACAGCCTTAAACAACTTCACCAAACCATGGGGTCCATTTGTTCGTGTCATTGTTGCCAGGGCGGTCATGCCCACTTGGGAGAGGATGTGGGATGATTTCGTTCAAGAGGAGACTAGACTTATATCAGAGGCTTTTGGACAACAACAGATAGTGTAGGGTGATGAGGATCTTGCTCTTTGGACAAAGGGAAAGAAGAAGATCGACTGGGGAGGTCGGCAGGGTCCCAAGTTTGGGGCCCCACCACAGGGAGGAGAGAGCAACAGTGGGCAGAAGAAAGACATGAGCACAGTGAGATGCTTTGTTTGTAGAGAGATGGGTCACTATGCAGGACAATGTCCCAAGAAGAAGAAGAAGTTGCAGGATGTTTCAACAACGACAACAGAGGAGCTTGAGTTCGATGAACAGTTTGCGAGAGAGTGTGCATTCGTGACTACTTTGTCTGTTGTTACACCATCCAACATCAGATGGGGAGACAGAGTTGAGGATGACCTATTGACTCATAGTAGTGATTCAGAGGGAGCTCATACTCAGTTTTCTTGGACACCATCATCAAGGGTGACTGGTCCACTCGGATAGCTTCAGTTTCAGAGTTGTCGAGATAGAGGGTTGGTGCAGGGGCTTCAGTGCATCAAAGATTGATGAGGAGGAGCGACAGGTCACCACAAAGGCTTGAGCCTCACTTGGCTACTGAGACGAGCAGATTAGGTTGTGGATCCACTTCAGGTGGAAGCTACTTGGCGAGAGGCCAAGTTGAAGATATTGGTGAGGTGTCGAGATCTAGGTGCTCTTGGTGAGATACCCAGAGGGGGAGACTCTTTGGTGAGATGCCGAGACAGTGACTCTTGGTGAGATGCCAAGAGTAGTGACCGTTGGCGAGATGCCAGGAGGTAGAAATCCTTGGTGGGAGACCAAGGTGGAGATCTTTGGTTTGATACCAAGATCTAGGTGATCTTGGATAGGTGGAGAGACACTTCCATAGATTGAGCAGATTTGTGTCAGACTACTACTTTCATTGATCAAGGTACAACCATACTCATCGAGTATTTGCCAGTAGGCAACCATATTCACTGCAGGGATGAGATTGGTGGTGAAGGGCACTTTCCTTGGTAAGAGGGAGTGTTGAGATTTGGGTACCTTGGAAAGTGGTCCCCTTGTGTTTGTGAGCTTCTAAACACATGTGGGAAGTATTTGTACCTTGTACTATGTATTTTATGTCTAATTTCACTTTGACTTAGGAGATCTAAGTCAAAAGTGAAATTTGGTCATTTTAGCCTAAAATGACAATTAATTCACTTTGTGCCATGTGGGTGAATTGAGGGACATAAAGTGAAACTATGGAAACTTAAGTAAAGTGGGTTTTGAGTTGAGATTTACTTGTGATGATCTCAATCATTGACTTAGGATGAGATGAGATGATCTCATCCACTCATTTACTAGGTTTCCTTATGCATCCTTAAGGAGGGCGCAAGGGGCAAAGGAAGCTCATTCATTCACTTGTATGTTCACCAAAGGAGTTTGGAGAAGGCAAGAGGATGAGAATGGAAGCATTGGGAGAGGAGAGCTTGGGCACCTCCTTTACTGGAGGGCGCATGAAGGCTTAGGGCCCAGCTTATTTGTGGAGGTTGTTCTTGCTAGGAGGAGTGCGCACTTGAGGAGGAGTGCGCACAACTAGTAGGGAGGTCTTGTAGTGGTCAGATTTCTTTGAGGACAATTTCAGTGGAGAGGCAACACACGAGAGCACATTGTGGTGCAAGGGTTTCTCCATCAGAGCTTCAACGAGCAAGGGCGCTTCATTTCAGAGGATAGAGCTATTTTTGAGGAGGGCGCACCATGCTTGGGCACATCTCTAACTCTTGGTCTTGTGTTACAGCTTGAGACAAGCTACTATTGTATTCGGTTCATTTGTTTCATGTACTTGTTGTATTCCACCTTCTATTTTCCACATATATATACTTCCATTCCAAACAAGTTTTCCCTGAGGGGGTTTTATCTAGGGTCATGTTGACAAAAAATGTTTGTGTTCATTTTCATGTATGTTAGTGTTTAGAACAACATTATTTTAGCTCTAAAAGATCTCTAGGTGTGTTATATAGCTTATGGTATGCATGTGCTAACATCTTGTGACAAAACTACATGCTAGAGCACCCATTTGGCCTATGTAACTGTAACGGAACAGTGAAGAAGTTACTGAAAAGTTTGCTGTCATAAAACAACAAGCCATTGTTAGAGAGTTGAAACTTAGAGCCAACTTGAGGTCAAAGACAGACTTAGTTGGCAGCTTGTTAGGACCTGGAAAATCTTCACCACTCAATCCTTTGCCCTTTCTTATACCCAAGTTCCACAAAGTGGCAAGGGGAGGGAATATGGGGCAAAGGCGGGGTAAATTTTCTTTACTTTGCAAAATAAAAGGAAACTTTAAACAGTAGCCAACACGATTTTGCAGGATGACATAGCCACTCACATGCAAGGTGTGGGCAAACAAAAATTAATTAGTTTAAAACAAATTAACCACACTACTTTGGCACAAGGTAGAGGACAAAGCCTTCCAATTTTGTGGAAAAGGTGGACAAAGTTAACTAAAGAAAAATTCAGAAAATTATTTCTAATCCTAGCTGGTATGATTTTGCAAGGATGACAGAGCCAAGCACAATGCAAAGTGTGGGCAAAAAATTATTAAAATTGTTACAGATTTTAAACTTGGAAAGAAATAGAAAGTGCAAGCCCAAGAGACCCTCTTGGGCTGCTTACAATAGCTTTAGAAAGTGAGAGAGAGAGAAGGGCTTTGCACCAAAGCTTATTGATGTTCTCTTGAGTTTTTAGTGGAGTCTCTTGGGCTGCTTACAATAGCTTTAGAAAGTGAGAGAGAGAGAAGGGATTTGCACCAAAGCTTATTGATGTTCTCTTGAGTTTTTAGTGGCCAATTTTGGGCAACACCTAATTTTTTAATGGTGAAAACCTGCATAAAACAACAAACAAAGTTTGAGGGAAAATGCTAAAAATCACCACAAAATGTTAGTTTTATGTTAGCATATGTACATAAATAGTTACAGAAAAAATATGAACTTGAAAATTGATTTTTTAGCAAGATTTAAGTGATTATGTAAGCAAAAAATAAGTAAATAGAAGTAAAATGAAGCCTTTGGAGTTCCTCCTCCAAGCTTTGGCAACCTGCAAATCTGTAAACGCTTGCTACACAATGAGGCAAGAAGGTGAGATCTTTTAAAAGGGCTACAAAATACTTTGCAAACACTAATAAAAACAAATCGCATAAACCTATAACAATACTACTACAAGTTTATCCCTAGCAAAAAACTTTGCTTAGGGTTCTTCAAGTAAAACAATGTGAATAAAAAATAAACAAAACTTTGCAATATTACCCCACTAAGAGAAAATACCATACAAGAGTAGCCAAAAACACCAAGAATGCACCAAGAACACCAAGAGATCCTCCAAACCTTCACTTTATTGCTCCAAGAAAGGTTACCAAATGGCACCAAAATTACAAGAGAAAAATGGGAGAGAATGAGAGAGAGTGGGGAGAGATTTTGGTAGAATGGAGTTACTGTGAAAACTTCATGTCAAAATGAGGAGAGGGCTTCCTTTTAAATGAGGGAGAGAGGAGAGACCCCTCTTGGATGAGTTACAATTGTCACCCATCCAAGAGAGAGAGAACAAGTCAAGGAGGGAGCACTTTTAGGGTTTTGGTAGTGAGTTAGGGTTTGAGGGGTGAGATGTGATGGGGGAAAACCCCTTTTGACTTGTCATGGGGAGTTCTTCTAAGTGGATTTTTACTTTTCCAACTTAGGAAATACATTAGAAAACATTTCCCCACTTCTTTTCTTGACTTTAGACACTTTTACAATTTTTGGCTTTTTTAACTTAGCCAATTATTTGCTGACTTTTGATTGACTTGGACTCCTCATGGAAAATGACCTAGCAAAACTTGTTCAATTGTGCTGAAACTTGGTCCAAGGGTGTAGGGTTCATAAGCCATTTGATTTGAGTACTCACACCCCTATACAAAATCCATAAGGACCAAATTTTTACATTTTTCATAAAAATAATTAAAATTTCCAATTTACGGAAAATTTTGATTATTAAAAAAATCCTATCAAAACCTAACGGAATTTCGCAAGAGTCTAAGAAATGTCTAGCATGGTCATTTAAAACACTTCTAGACCTTAGTCACCCACTGGGCTCGATCATTAGAATGTCTTTCACCACTTTGGAGGATTGTTGAGTGAAAAACTCAAGAGTAATTAAAATCACTGAAAAAAAAGATTAATTACTGGAGGAAAAAAAACTCTCGATGAAAGGACTTCCTTAATGATAAATTCCTAAGCAACTAAATTATTTGACCCATGCTAACATATTACAAAATTATCCCACACAGGGGAGTGGACATTGCATGTACACAGAAAGAAGTGTCGGGGGCAAAGATGCCTTGCTGAGCCATAAGTCTTCAAACTTGTCGTACCACCAAGTACATATTTTCATGATACATGAAGTTGACACCTAGTTGAAATAGGTGGTCAACAAAGCCCTTGATGATGTCATGTACCCTTTGAGGACGTTGTGGCTTGGATTGATGATGTTGCAGGTGATGATGATGGTATACGTCTTTGGAGAGGTGATGTAGCCCTCCTCCTTAATGATGTTGTCACTTTCACCTTGGATGTTGCATATCTAGAGGATGACGTCACCCTTGAGTATTATGGAGATATCCTTCAACCAACCTAGCACTTATGCTGATGAGTTGACACCTTTTGATGATGGGATGTGACCTTCTTGATGAGAATGCATGACTTTTGATGATGCTTTTCACCTTTTCGGGAGAGACATGACTTTTGGAGGTTTTGTACCCCATTGGAGGATGATGTAACCCTTCGGGAGCTTCCTACACCCACATGTGTGGCATTTTAGGAGGGCAATGTTTTAGCATTGTATCTTTATTTTGGAAGCATTTTGGGGGTCAGCCTAAGACCTATCCACCTTGTATCATGGATTCTTATGTTTTAGGGGATTCTTAGAGAGATGAAGTGCTTGGCTTCCTCATCTATAGAAGGAGCACTACTTTTTGTAAATCATAACACAACTTATGGAGAATCACTACTACACTTGTCTTCTTTACTTCTCTTTTCACTATGGATGACTTATGCACCTTCCCTTGGAGATGATCTTGTGGATGCTTTTCAAGTTTGATGGATGATTTCTTGGCTACGGTTTTCATGGTGATCATTGATTTATCTAGTAAGTGCTCTTCTTAAGTCTATGATGGTTTATTTCTTGATGTATTAAGTGAATGTCTTATCAAAGAGGTGATATTGTATGTTATCTTGTATTTTTCTTGAATAAACCTTGTCATTGAAACCCTAGGAAGGTTTGTAGTGGACTACCTTCCCTTGTAATCATCTTGTTGAAGCTTGCTAAAGGACATAAGAGTATTTCTAGGGTTTGTAGTGGACTACCCTAGTTTTATTCTTGTAGGTTAAAGTTTTAGGGTTTGTAGTAGACTATCCTAGGGCTTTACCCAATATCCATTTTGATCTCTTTGCCAAAGTTTGCTAGAAGACATAGGATAGCGTCTTGGGGTTTGTAGTGGGCTACCTTGATTTTCCATCGTAAAGGATTAATACCTAGGGTTTGTAGTGGACTACCCTAGGGTTTAGTTCTTAGGTCTTTCTTTTGACTTTGTTCTCTAAGAAAGTGCATCATTTGACTCCATATGCCCAAGGAAACTAGATGGCAGTAGTCTTTCTCCCATGCAAGTGGATTTAAACCCTAATTTCCCTTCTCCTTTATTGTTTTATGGTTAGATTAGGTTTATTTGCAATCTCATCTCAATTTTCAGCCATTTCTAGCTTGACATCTAGGGTTTATTGACATCTTTCACCATTAAGATACATCTGAACATCTTTATTTGCATTGTTGTTATAATTTTCAGCTCTCTAGGGCTTGACGTCTTGGATGTTTTAGGGTTGTTATGTGGCATCTTTCATTTCAACAAGCATTTGTTATTAAAACCCTAGTTGTAGCTTGGATTTTTATCCTTCTTTCATTGCATGATTACTTGTTTTAAGGGCTGTTATATTTCTGTTGTTGTAACTTGTCATATTGCTGAAGTAATCGCTGTAAGTACAAGTTTTATAACAACTGTAGTGTCCTTCTTGATTTGTAGTGCTTGGGGCATATCTTTGATTTGTTTTGACTTGCTAGATATCGTTTATTGCCTTGGATACTTCATTTATGCAAATTTGGAAACTACTTCTCTAAGCCACCTTATACTTGCTTTGACAACCTTGACCTAAGTGGTGGTATGATTAAGTGATCAATATAGGAGGCCGCAGATTTGACTTGTCTTGCTATAGGATTCTTTGAGGTTGCTAGGGAAGCCTCCTTTGTGTTGGATTTCATCATTCACTAAGACGAGGGAAGTAATTGCTAAGGTGACAGTGGCAAGTACTTCCAAAAGTTACACTTGTCTTGCACCTTGTGATAGGCTTTGCACAAGGGTGTTAAATCTTGTGATAATAGTTACATCAATAGTCTTTTCAAAAAGAAAAAAATGACATTAAAAAAAGAACATAAATAATTCATCCAGAGATCTATGAAAGTTCATCATTATACAAAACTGAGATTGAAATTGTAATGGTTGAAATTAGGTCCATGGTTCATGATTGTATTCTGTAGTATGTCCATTCTAGATTACTGAAATAATCCAAGTTCCTCATTCCAACCCAACTCCAGCTTTTGAGAGCCCATCTGCAACATTGTTCCGGTCCTTGTAAATAAGGGAAAAAGATGTATACAACAAAGGTGTTAGTAGATTGAGAACTTCATCATACAAGGGTCCTAATCTAAAATTCCCAAGAGCAGTTTTTTTGCGAATCTATTAGATAACCAACTTTGAGTCTCCAAAAATTTGTAATTGGGTTACATCAAATTCTTGTGCTAGTTTCAGGACCAGTTTTAAAGCCATCAATTCACAAAAGTTGTTAGTTTCTTGACCAATTCCAACTTTAAGAAATATTGGGATCTGAAGGTAAGTATAGAATACCACTTGAACCTCCCTTAGAAGGGTTCCCCTGTGATGCACCATAAAAAAGGCCCATGAAATATCCTTATTTGTAGCCATTTCACCTTGTATATGGGAGATAGATTTTTCCTACAACTGTGGGTAGGCATTTAAAATATTTAAGGACTGGACAACACATTTGAGAGGATGTGTCCCTTTGTCTTCAAACAACTTTACATTTTTAGCAAGTCATACTCCCTAGAGTATGATAAGTGGTAGTGCTGTGATCTTGGAAGTCTCCTTTCTATTACACTGGATTTTGAAGGCCTCTTCAAGACTTCCTCCTCCCCAAAGATCCCCATTCCCTATTAATCTCTCCACCTCTTTCCATACCTCCTTGGAGTATGGAAATTCTAGCATGAGATGAACTGTAGTTTCTTCTTCTAGGTGACATTGACAACACCATCTCCGCCCTATAAAAAGATCCTCTTTTAAAGAACATCCCATGTGGGAGCCTTGCTTAGGCACATAAAGATCTTGTTTTTAGTTGGGCATTTTAATTTCCATATAATTTTCCACCATCAGATATGTTGGTCTTCTCTTACTTCTTCTGCTAGTGCTTTGTAGCCTATTCTAGGAACATATGCTCCAGTAGGATTCAATGACCAAATCAACTAATCCTCTTCTTCCTTAAGCCTAATATTGTTGCTTGTCAAGAGATCTGTGTATCTTTTCCATTCTTTTGCATACTCTGCCCCCAAACTAATTTCTTCCCATGATAACCATTGTGGGTGCCAAGTAGTGGACCTTGCCCAATTTGCAACATGTCTAAGATTAAAAGAACCTTTATTCCTCAACTCTTGAATCATTTGAAAGGGAAGTCCGTGCATACCTTTGCTCCCTACCCAGATATTGAGACCAATTTCCACTTTATCCCCTTTTCCTATTTGCCAAATCAACTAGTGGCCAACTAGATGGAAAGCATAGATACCAACTTTCCAGATTATTGATGCATTATTTGGCTGTTTGAGGGGATTTCTGATCCAATCCTCCATTGTATTAGGGGCTATATACTTGGCTCTTACTACTTGAACCCATAAACTTGTTCCTTGAATTAGCCTTGATACATTTTTTGTAGCAATGGCCTTCGAAAAAAGAAAGGGATTTTTGAGCCCCCATCCTCCAATGGATTTTGATAATGATAGCTTTTTCCAAGAGGTCAACACCACTCCTTTCATTTTTTGGTCTCTAGACTAGACAAACTTGTAGCAAAGTTTCCCTAATGGTTTCCAAAACACCTTTTGGGACTTAGGGAAGTGATATCCAGTAGACATGAATCACTTTCAGAACTTCTTTTTCTAAAACCAAACGACCTCCCTTGGACAACCATCTATTGTATTGGGTGTTTATTTTCTTCTCCATTTTAGCTATCAACCACTACCAATCCCATATTTTATATCGATTTATCTTAAAAAAGAAACCTAGATACTTTAGACCCTGTTCTAGATTAGTCATCTTATAGGGAAATAGTTGAGTAATAATTTTTTTTCCTGCTCAGATATCCCCCATAAGGTCATCATAGATTTTTCCATATTAATGACCAATCCAGTTGTTGTACACAATAAATCCAGGATGCCCTTGAATTTCTCAATAAACCTTCTGGTGCCTTCACAAAAAATCAGTGTATTGTCTACAAACAATTGATGTGTGATATTGCATGATACTCCAATAGGTACCCCTTTTATACTACCATTTCCTTCTGCTTCTTTAAGTAGCCTACTTAAGCCTTCAACTATTAAAAGAAAGAGAAGGGGGATATGGGACATCCTTGTCTGAGGCCCCTCCCTGATCTGAAGAAAGTGGTTGTTGGTCCATTTAATAATACAACAAAAGATACAAAGGAAATGCAAGTCATTATCCATACAACGAATTGATGGCAAAAACCTAAATGAATGAGAATTAGTCTAATGTAAAGCCAACTTATCCTGTCATAAACTTTGGACATGTCCACTTTCATCACCATCGATTTTTGATTTCTGACCTTTATTGAATGTATGCATTCTTGGGAAGCCCCAACTGCCTTAGGAATTTTCCTTCCCCAAATTATTCTCCAGAGATTTGATTTGAGAGAACACTTTTCAATCTCCTAACAATTACCTTTGAGATAATTTTGTATATGAAAATGCATAATGAGATGGGTCTAATTTCTCAAAGGTTGTAGGATTATCTTCTTTAGTAATCATTGATAGGAATGTTGTATTGAAGGCTCCCAACATTTTTCCTTGAGTTCTTGTTGTCTCTACTACTCGTAAATCTTCCTCTATAAAATCGTAACAGCCCAAGAAGAATTCCACAACTAGTGCATCGGGCCCAGGACTTTTGTTCTTTCGAAAGCTCTGCAAAGTTTGACTTCTATCCAAACCTCCTTTATCAGGGTTTGATTATCCTCCCTGTTGACAAAACTAGGGAAGGAGTTTGGCAACCTAATCACTTCTATTGTAGCACATGTGTCTTCCTTGAAAAGGAAGGAGAAGTCCTTTATTCCTTCAAAAGCCATGTCCTTGAAATTTGTAGCCTTGGTACAATTTCCCTTATCAATTTACCAAACAAAGTTTATGTTCTTTCTACAGTTGGCTTACCTATGAAAGAATTTTGTATTCTCATCCCCAACCTATAACTATAATGCCTTGCTCTTTACTCTCTTTTCTTTTTCTTTTTCCAAAAGAATGTGCCTCCTTTTATCTTCTAGTACCTTTACTTCAATTTTTTGTTCCTCAGTTATAAACCCAAAGCAATCCTTATTGTAGAGCACCTCTAAGGCTTCCTCTACTTCTCTAAGAACCCTATCATCTTTCAGTTCTTTTTCCCTTGCCCAGTTAGCAACTACCTTTTTTTTTTTTTTGGTAAACTTTGTTGATATTGAAGTGGAGCAGATTCTCTTAAATTATCATTAAAAGGTTTCCAAATAGCTTTGATTTTCCCTATGAAATCCTCCATCTTCATCCATTCTGGATTTAGTTTAAAGCTACGCTGCAGGGGAACGCTCCTTCATGCTCCTTCTAGGAGCGTTTTTTGGGAGTGCCCTCCCTTGGGAAAAAATGCTCCCTGCCCATGTTGGGAGCGCTGAGGGAGCGTCGCTTAGGATATTTCTGCCCAGGATGCTCCCTTAGTGCTCCCTGGCTGCTCCTGCACAATGAAACAGATTTATCTTATTTTTTGGTGTTTGGGAACCAAGTCAAGGTTCCAAATGGCTTCAAAAGTCACGGTGAGGGACACTCACTCCATTTTTCTCTCATTCTAATTCTCATTTCACTCATCTTTGCTAGGAGGGTTTTGAATGGGATTCTTGCTATTTCTTGAGGAGATTGAAGGGAGATTGAAGGTTGCTATAGAGAGATTGAAGGGAGATTGGAGAGCTTGGAAGGAATATTGAAGACATAGGGAGATTGGAGAACTTGGAAGGGAGATTGGAGAGCTTGGAAGGGGGATTGAAGGATACCATTTGTGAGAGCTTGGAAGCGAGATTGAAGGCTGCTATAGTCATATTCAACCGCCATTGGAGAGCTAAAGAGTTAAGAAGGACCATATTTTGATGAGGTTGTTTGGTTCACACAATGAACCTTTTGATGCATGATATCATCAAAGTGAAGGACCATGATTATAGATGGATCGGTGCTTTACCATGGCCCACTTCGTTTTCCGCAATCACTCCCAGTTGGAGTTTCTAAAGATTGTAAAGACCAAATTTGATAGTTATTATCTCACCTTCAAGTGCCTTTTGAAGGTAAGAGAGGCATTGGCTAGTATGGTCATGAGTGATTCATGGAAGGATTTGAAAGACAAGGCTACATCCGCATCTGACATAATTCAATTTCAGGAGGTGGAGGACATGGTTCTTGATGGTCAGTTTTGGCAACAAGTTAGGTATATTCTGCAGTTCACGAAACCCATTTATAGTATGATTCAATTTGCATATATAGATCATTCGATGATTGGATGTTGATGTTTTTAGTAGCATCAAATAGGTACTTCCGCGTCGGTTTGTGTCAACACGTGGGAGTCGCCATTGTTACCTCTTAGAACCTTAGGATTCACTTTATTAAGTGAATAATAAAGTGAATGTACTTTTGTAATTAATGTGAGTTTTATGTAATTAAATGCTAAAGTAATTGGCATTAGTAATTAAATTAAGTCCTAGCTGTCAGATCCAAAGTGAACGTAAGATTAGATTTCAGCCATAGATCACTTTAGGAGATCTAGGGTTTTGGACTTAGGGTAAACTCAAGGTTATAAAAGATAGCCTAGGTGAGTAGAGGAGACACAGTGATGGTACACAAAGAGTGAGTGAGCACTTAGGTGTGCAGGGGCAGGGGCCGAGGAAAGGATGCGAAGGGGGCATCAAGGGAAGCAACAACAACAAGATCGAAGGATTGATCTTGGGCAATAGGCTAGGCTATGTTTGCAATTGTATTTCCTCAAAAGGGCCATTATCCAAGGACATGAGCCTTGATTTTATTTAATAAAATCATCACAAATCTGGTTTTCCCTCGAGGGTTTTTCCAGGGGTTGTTTACTTGAAAATCCTGTGTGCAAATGTGTTTGGTTTCTATTTTATGCTTCCGTTAATGTTTTTTTGATAACCTAGCCGTGCAGTTGTTTAATAAAGTGATTTTATCCGAAATAATTGTCGGGTGCTAGGTTCAAGTAAAATCAACATTGGGGAGGTGTATGAGCATATGGGCAACATGCTAGGCCAAATCAAAGACATTGTTGAGCCGAATGATGCGATCTTGTATGATCATATCCATAAACATGTGGTCAAAAGGTGGCATAATCTGAATGTTCCACTCCATTCCCTAGCATATGTCCTTGCACCAAAATGTTATTCTCCATCTTGGTTGGCCCAACCAACACCTAGGGGTGGGGTTCGGAGAAAACCATACATAGATCAAGACGTGCAAAATGGGTATATGCTTGTATTAGATAAGTTGGTACCCGAGGAAGAGGAGTGTGCTCAAGTACGAAGTGAATTAAGCGAGTACATTAGTGAGGATGGAGTCTTTGGTAACTTGCATGCAACCAAAGATCGAGATAGGTTGAATTCTATTGAATGGTGGAACATGTATGGTTCCTCTTCCACATATCTGCATAAATTGGCGGTGAAGGTGCTTTCTTAGGTGGTTAACACCTCGTCTGTAGAGAGGTGTTGGAGCACCTATAGCTTCATCCACGATGTAAAGAGAAACAACTTGAATGTAGATCATGCATAAAGCTTGGTTTATGTGCATTAAAACTTGAGGTTGTTGTCCCATTATTGTGGTGTAGTGGAGACTGATAGTTGTAAAAGAGATGTGACTTGGGACAATAATCCAGAGGAGACTAATTTGGAGGATGGAGCCATGGTTTTAGAGCGCTTGGAAGCTAAACTTTTGGGTGATCATGATGGTGATCATATTCCTGGAGCAGACATGCCATCCCATCCCATTAGCAGGTTTCTAGATACAACACTTTTGTCTTTATCTTCACAACATCCAGGGTTACATGGAGGCCATGTAACTGCTAGTTGTGTTCCATGAACACTTCCACACTCCTACTCCTCTTCTTCATAGATCACAGGAAAATAAACTAGAAGTTTCTCATGGCAAGAGGAAAACTTAGTACTTTGTCTTTATAATGGCTTATTTTGTAAACAATAAACATTATATGACAATTTACCTTTGAAGTTTGACATATTGACTGAATCTTACCACTCTTTGGTAATGAATCTGATGCTCTAGACTCTAAAATCTATTTCATTTTGTGGTTGATGTTGTTTGTTACAATATGTTGATGACAAATTTTATATGATTGATGTTATATATGTATTAAATGGTTGATGCTTTAATGATCACCACTAATCCAATGGTTAAATGATCTAAAGTCTATATTTTGAATTTTCATGTTTTTTGCATTTGATTTGACATTCTGCATGTTTTTTATATATATGTATCAAAATATATTAAAATATGTATTGTATAAAAAACGCTCCTGGGATTTTTTGAAAATTGCGCTTTTTGCTCCCGCTCCCCGCTCCCAACAACCTTGGTCTAGAGTGCATGGGAGAGTGGGTGAGGTGACAGTGGCCAACCTCATGAGTTCCACAAAGCTAGCACGCATCTTTGGGACTTTGAGCTAAGGTGTTGGTTCGTGTGGTAACACACAGGTAAGGGCAGATGGGTCCAGGCCTATTTTTCATGTTTAAAGGACACCTGTATTAGTTTTTCTAGCGCTTCTTGTAGCAAAACATGTTAAGGGTTTTTTAGATTTGACATAAGACAACATTAAAGAATGAGAATGCTTGCGCCATGAGTGTCCTGACTCTTGAGATAGTATCGAATCTGTAGCAACATTCAAGAAATGATTTGTCTGATCTATGAGCAGCGAAAGTAAGTAGTCAATTGAATAGGCCATCTGTCAAACAATAAATCCCAGTGAGAGCAGTTTAAACCCTAGTAGAAAAAATCGTCGAGTAATCAGAAAAAATCGGGGAAATCGTGATTTTTTCAACGGGCCGATTTTTTCAAAACCAGAAATCGC
>ML820206.1:66006-77477 GCA_009831015.1 Picea engelmannii
GGAATATATTTTTCCTTTTGAACCCCCATTTTCTTCCCCTCTTGTTGCATCATAGTCCCCTCATACTTGTTAGCAGCCAGTTCATGAATTTTATATTCATATTAAGTTTTTGATCACACGTCATGATGACATCATTGTGTCATACTTAGGAAACATGAAATAAAACAAAGTATTTATAGTACTCTAGTGGGGCCTTGACCTTGGCCTCTGTACTAGGTGTCTGTATAGGATATCTGCAAATGCACATCATAGGTGTATTATAAATGAATAGCACATGGCTTGATGACCAAGCAAAATGAACATGTAATCATTGTATACACTATCTGACTAAGCATAATTCCAAAGGTCAGATTGGGGGTATTACAAGTTACAACTGGTGTCCTAAAAACATCCTGAAAATAATGCTTTCTTGCTCTTTTCTTGAGATGTTCCCATAGATATTTGAGAACTACTTTTCCTTTTTGTTTGTGAAACTCCATTTGTTTAGATGATGGGACTATGAATTTATGTTTGTGTACTATTGGTTGTAACCTCCATTTGTGGACAATTGGTACAACATAGGGTCCCTTGAACTACTTTAACACAACACTTATCAGGTGGGGTGTGTCCACAATGAATCGAACAAGGCTCATTGCATTGGCAAGCATTCCCACATGTTATCACACAATTTGTACTTGCCCAAAAGCCCAAGGAAAGTGGATACAAAATTGGCATAACTGGGAATGACCTATCACTGTCACCTTAATAGGAAATCCCTTTCTATTTAGGTGTATGTTGCAATACCCTAGGGTAGACGTCCCCAGTGACCTGGGGGTTTGAGAAGGCTAAGGAAAATGACACAAGGAAATCCTTCCCCTCTCACAGATCACTCAAGTTAGAAGGTTCTTTAAGTCTTATTGAAGATGAAGCAAATAAATAATATTGTGTACCTGCCCAGAACAAGACAACAAGGCAAAAATGGGCACTTTCCAAGTACCAAAATGAAGTAAGTGCTTCATAAGACAATGAACTCCTAAGAATTGTACTAGCTGATATAAAATTGCAGCAGTGTAACAGTTTATAACAGCGATAAGAAATTTGCAACAGCCACAAGATTTATGCTCTAAAATGCTTGAATAAAGACTTGAAATAATAGCTTTAACTAGGCAATTTGATAATAAATAGTCACAAGCAGTTTTAGCAACATCTAACTAGCATAATATGTCACCTTTAGGGTTACTTTGCTGTTGTTAGATGGATGTAGCAATCTTTTGCAACAACAGCAAGTAGATTAATGATTTAGGCTAATCTAAGGTTAGTAGAAGTTAGTGGGTGTTCAAGAGAAGAGGTTCTGAAAATTGTTTGATCAATCAACACTTGTAAATGGTAGACTAGTTCCTTTCTAGGGTAATGGAGTCAATGATGGCAGCAACAACTCTTAGAGGAAAATAGCAATGATAATGTTTAATCAAAGGGGATGGAGAGGATTTGAAAGGTGTTGGTAGCCCAAGGCCTCAAAAATCCAACTCCTAGAGATAATTGCTAGAAAGTAACAAAAGTTAGGCCCTAGCGATTTCTCTTTTCCTTAGACAAATTGAATTAAAATATGCAATGGGCAAGGAAGTAGGGTTACTAGAGTGCTACAATGGTAGGGCTCTAGTATCCACTTCTAGATAGGTGTCTTTCAAGAAATTTTAGCAAGTGGAAGACTATAGAGAAAAATATAGTAACATGTCTTTCTCCTACGGTTTCAAGCAAGCAATTTCATAATCTTAGACATGAAACAAGTAAATTCACCATAAGCATTCATTCACAATAAAGAAATGCATATTTTCCACTTACTTCACCAAGAATAATCAAGCATAAACCCTAGTTGAAGATCCTCCACATGAAAATTTGCCAAAATACACCAAGAACCTCTTCCAGGAAGTGCACACCACTAGATTTCAGCCAATAACACATAAAGAGGGCCGACTTTCAGACCACCACTTGTGTGATGAGTTAATGATGAAAAGCTGAGAGTTTTATCTCTCTATTTATACAATAATTATGACCTTTAATTAATTTAAGGTCATCAAAAGGCCGACATGGCCAAATTACATGAAAAATCCAGTTTTTACACAAATTCAAATAATTAAACCCTAAAATCATCTTTAGAGGTGATGTCATGCCCTTCTAGGGTTACGTTGAGCCTCCTAGGTGAAACATTGGGCCTCATCTGCAAAACGTTAGGCCTTCCAATCCCCTAGATGATGCCACACATGCCAATTAACACATAATTGCCTCCATAATGCCAATCCTGACGTTGGGTGACGTCTAGGGTTACAATGGTGATGTCATGGACCTCCCAAGGCCAACGTCCAAGTGGAAGAGCAAGGCCCCCCTGGGTCTAGGTCTGCGAAAGTGTCTCCGGTGAAAAGCCCTTCCTTTTCCCTGGTGCAAGTCTCTGACATCTCTTTGCCCCCGGCTGGGGTCACAACATCCATCTGTGGACTTTTAGCCCCATGGAGGTCTGAGCTAATCATCTCCCCATATGTACCTGTCCATTGGGCATGGTCCTGCAACAACAAAAAGTATGCCCTCCATAGGCTCATAAGTCACAGGGATCATAGCAATGCCAATCACATCCAATAATCAAATTACCCAAACATGTGCATCAAGCCCCCTTTACCCAGAGAAATGCTCAAAGATGTTATGCAGTTTAACAAGTCAGGTTTGGAGAGGGTCTTAGGATGTCCTATTGGGCTAATCGTCCTCAAGTTTGGGGTGTTTCCCAGGTGAGATCCAATCTAGGTCGTGTAAGTGTGTGAAATGGTGTAGGGGAAGTGTTTGGGAAGATGGTGCAGTGATAACATGGAAATGTAAGTATTTCCCGTGGGTGCCTTTGTAGAGGGAGAGTTGCACCTTATCATGGATGCCATTGTTTCCTATCCCATTCAATGCCTTTTATTCTTAGTCTTATTGCTTTTTCTTTTCAAGGGAAAAGATGGGGGACATTGTCCTGGCGTGGTAACCAAAGGTGATAGCGTTACCCACAAGCAATTCACGGAAATGAGAAGGCTGGCTTGTGATGAGACCCCCTTTCTCTTGGCTATGCCACCAAGAGCCACTACCCTCGTTTGGTGACTAGATAGATGGTAGTTTCATACCGCTACATGCCCATGGATCTAATAGGCCGGCTCATGATGAGACCTCCCATCCATCAATTAGACCTTGAGTTTTATTTTATCTTATGAGTTCCCTTTTCTTACTGAGAAGCCTTTTATTGCTTTCTCGGGAATCCCTGGGCAAAGCTTCTCCAAGGTTTTATTTTGGCTTTTAACTCTTGCCAACTACTTTTACCCTCTGGGCCTTTAGTCCCTTCTTCCTACAAGGCAAGGTACAACCCTTCCTAGTGTGGCAAACCCAATGCTTGAACCAAGGTAGGGGAAGATGAGAGGGATAAAGATGAAAAATGGTAAGTATGGAAGGAATGGACGATGACCTTTCATAGACCCACCCAGTGGCAACTCATCCTAAAGGGAATTAGCTTACTAGGGCATTCTGTCACCCCCCCCAGGTATGAACAAGTTAAAGAGCATAATTTCCAAGCAAACGTTATGAAATGAAGGAGAGTTCAGTGCAACATATTCAAATGCTTTGAAAATCAGAGTGACACATACCATGATACCCAAACTCATTACCTCATGGAGCAAGACCCACTGCTACTTCAGGACCATGTTGGTGGGATGGATGTTGTTGTTGTTGATAGATGGGATACACTAAAGAAAAGATGGGCCCTCCAGGGCCAAGCTCAAGTCGTCTAGCTCTCGGTACTCCATGTCTAGGACCTGTGGGCCTCGAGACATAATCTCCTTAGTTATCCCTAGGATAAGGGATAACACCACCTACCACATCTTGTTGGACTTAGATGTTTGAGAACTAAAAACAATACTTTTCTACTATTACTGAAGGTTTTTGGGCTCTCTAGCGGCTAGCCCCTCTTATTTTTTATGATCTTGTTTTATTGGTTGTGAATGCATGTTCCTATAAACAATTAGTTTGTCCATGCAAACATTAGTGTATTGTAATTTCTGCCCCATTCAATCTATTCTTGGAAATAATTCAATCTTTCCTTGCCTTTTGGTGTTGCTTCCTTTTCTTACAAATCAGGCTTAGTTTCCTCGACTTGCTTTGACTATACTCAACTTTAAACATTTAGTTGAGATTTTTATAAGCTCTATCTTTTCATCAGTATTTACATGGTATTGCATTATGGTCATTTAATTTGCATGGAAATTCCTTTTAGACATTGAGAAATTGAATGACCTCTTACATTTGACTTTGGGATGACATGTTGGTTAGACAAGGTTTTGGAAAGTTGTTTTGAAACAAATGCATCTTATATTTCAATAAGTAACAGGACATGACCCCTAGGGGTGTCGTGTTCGTATCCTATGTGTCAGACACGTGATACGCTAGGAGCGTTCGACACTTGTTTGGCACGTGTCGGACACGTGCCCCAGACGTGTCCCAATGTGTCCATGGAAAAGAGACACGTGAGGCCTCTAAAAGGGGTTTTTTCACTCTTTTTACTCACTTTCAATTACAGGCAAGGAACTCTCATGGTATGTCATTGTGTGGGTGAAGGGTAAAATCGATATTTGAAGGGATTCCAAGTGCTTTGAAGGTGGATTAGCAAACCTAATTTGTTTTTAATTCATTCCACATAAATCATGGCTCAATCATCAAGGGCAACTGGTAAAGGTTAAAGGAAAGAGAGGAATGCCATTGTTGGTGTTGTCTACCCTCCTTCAAGTTCATCTCTCTTTTCTAGTGTTCCATCTGCTGAAAGTGCAACTCCCAATGTTGGAAAAAAATCTGTTGTAGCAAGACAACATGCTCAAGAAAAGAAATATCCGCTAAGGAAGTATGTAACAAGACAGCAAGTGCCTGGGGCAAAGTTTGTTGGCGGAGGGAATGTTCTTTGGACAAGCAATTTCTGCAACACTCAATACATGAGCACCTACCATTGAGTTAAGGGCCATCTGTTGGCCTTTGATTGTGGAATTGGATCATGTAAAGTGGTGAGTGCTACCAAACGAAAAGAAATGGAAAGAGATGAGATTATTGGCTTGGGGAATGTGGCAACAACAAGTAGGAAAAACAAAAATGAGGATCCTCTTCCATTCATGAGGAAACCATCTAGTAGATTTGGGAGTGGGAGTGATGTTCAAGGAGCAAGTAAGAGGCCAACTCCAAGTGGTGGTCCGGTGGACAAGATCTTTCAACAAGAGGAGGTCGATCTTACCATTGGGTTCTTTTTCTATCTCAATTATATTTCATTTAATGTTGCACGGTCTCCTTTGTTTATTGAGATGTGTCGAGCTCTAGTTGAACATGCTCAAACCGGGTATGTTCCTCCTAGTTCAAAGAAGCTTAGAACCAGATTGTTGGTTAAGGAAAAGGAGGTGGATAAAATCCTAGAGCCTATTAAATCATCATGGCCCTCATCAGGTGTGAGTATTGTTTTTGATGGATGGACGGATGCAACATGTCATCCACTCATCAATTTTATGGTGTTTTCCCTGAATGGACCAGCCTTCTTGAAAGTGGTGGATGCTCTT
The DNA here is from genome assembly GCA_009831015.1 of Picea engelmannii. Lineage (NCBI taxonomy): Eukaryota > Viridiplantae > Streptophyta > Pinopsida > Pinales > Pinaceae > Picea > Picea engelmannii. The sequence goes on from ML820206.1 coordinate 71,592, forward strand.
GGAAAATACAAGGATGCACAATATATGGGTGAGTTGTTCATTAAACTTATAGAAGATGTAGGTGTTGATTCTTATCTGCAAATTATTACGGATAATGCACTTATTTGCAAGGCTCTTGGCATGATTGTGGAAGCTGAATGTCCACATATATTTTGGACACCTTGCATTGTTCATTCTTTGAATTTAGCACTTAAATCTATTTCTTCGGATGTGACATGGATGGGACCTCTTATTGATGATGCATGCCATATCTGCAACTTTGTACAAAACCATATCAATGCCCTCACAATCTATAAAGTGTACACACATCTATCATTGTTGAAGATTGTAGATACTTGGTTTGCCTCGTCATTCATCATCCTTAAGAGGTTGAGGGAGGGGCCATGGTTATTTTAGAGTTTAGGTCTTTTGGGAGAAAGAAAGATCAAAATTCTTCAATAAAGGTCAAGGATATAATGTTAGATGACAATTGGTGGGAGAGGGTAGATCTTACCATTAAGATCACAGACCTATCATTTATTTGTTGCGTTTTGCAGACACGAACCAACACATCTTAGGAGATGTTTATGAGGGTGGGATTCCATGATTAAGTCTGAAAGACTGTTATTTTACAGAATGAGTGCCTTGAGTATGGGACATCAACATAGATTTTATTCACCACCGTACAAGATATTCTTGTCACTAGGTGGGATAAGAATTGCCCACCCCTTTGCATTGCTTGGCTCACTTGTTGAATCCCAAATACTACAATAATGATTGGCTCACTGGTAGGCCTTCATGCAGATTCCCTCACATGGATGGAGAAATTTCATGGGGGAGGAAGGATGCATTTAGAAGGATATATCAAGATAGAGCATCCCTTGATGAGGTGGAGAAGGGATTCGTAGAGTTTTCCACTGGCACTAGGAGATTTGGAGGCTATGATGTGCTCAAAGACAGGGGGGGTTAAGAAGCCCTATTCTTGGTGGGAAACTCATGGGGTAGCATGCTCTATTCTACATCATTTAGCCATGAGGATCCTGTCTCAGGTTACTTCATCCTCTTGTTGCAAGAGGAATTGGAGCACATATGGGAAATTTTACAGTTTGAAGATGAGTAGGCTTGAGCAGTCCAGGCCAGAGACAATGGTGTATGTGCACTCCAACCTTTGTCTTATTTATAGGTAGAGGGAGGAGGGGTTGAAGGGAAATAAAAAGATGTGGTATGTATTTGTTGATGATATGTGTTTGGACAACAGTGTTGAGTTGGCATTAGCCAACTTGGATCTTAATGAATCAATGCTAGAGCCGATCACTTTTGATGTTGGGGATCCTTTTGAGGGGTCATCCTCCACACCAACAGATGCAAAGATTAGATTGGATATAGAGGATGATGATGGAGGAGAGAGTAGTGGCAGTGGTGGTGATTTCGATGATTCTAACATGGAGGAGGACTACTAACAATCACGAGTTATGAGATTCTTCCATCTACGGTTCTAGTATCTACCCTATTTTGTATTTGTAATTTGTAATTTTTTAATATATATATATATATATATATATATTTCCAGGGTCAACGTGTCCTTTATGTCCTATGTCCTCGTGTCATGTGACTTAATATTTTATTAAGGCACATGATAAAACATATTTATTCTTACTTTTCCAACCAAAGGAGAACTGCACTTATTTCCACTCCCTATATGGGCAAGGAGGGTGAGCATGTCTACTTTGGCTGACTTCAAGAGAGTCAATATCTTTATGAAAAATCCCTTTCCCAGCTACAAATTGTATTGCTCTGGGTGAAGTTGTGCATTCTCCATTAAAATTAGCTCGACAATATCTTTTCCATAAGAAGAATATACTTTCCAGGCTTATAGTATTTGATATGCCTATTCCTGCATGCCTAATCATCCACTGGTCCCCATAAATGATCTTGGTTTTGGAAAAGTTCCAATAATGGTATTCTTAAACCAAGTTAATGTTGAGATTGGATAGCAAGGAAGGTCTTCATCATGCATGGCATCCTAGCATGGAGGAGGACAATGAAACTTATCCAAGTTGATGGGTTAATCTTTTTCTTAAAATTGTACTTAGGAAAAAGTGCATTAAATGGGTTATATTTTAAGGTTGACTTAATGAGTACTTTTTATAAAGTTAAAGTGAGAAATAATTTAAGTTGTGGTTTTTTAATCTTGACCATTGATCTCATAAGGTGTACGACGATCAATCTTGGTCCTCCATCCTTTTGGAGATAGGGTTTCTCACTTGCTCATTGAGTAAAAAGGAGATCAACTTGGAGAGGGGTGCATTATGCACAAGAGAGAGACAATTTTCTGAAGAGGGAAAGAGGAGAATTGCTTGAGGGTTTGGAGAGAGAGTTTGCAGGGAGACAAAGGAGGCTTCTACACTGAGATTGACACACATCTTCAGCATTGCAGAGGTCTTTTCCTACAGATCTGATCAGGAGGATTTGCAGAAGGGGGCCATACGTTTGTTGAGGAGGTTTTGCATTTGTCTGGGCTGATTTTATTGTAAGAGATCTCTATATTTTCCTGCTCAATAATAATAAAATCCAAATCTGCTGCACTGGTTTTCCCTCCGGGGTTTTTCCAGGGACGAATTGTCCAAAAATTACTTGTGTACATGTGATGTGATTGCTGTTATTTTTTACTGTTACGTTCCTGGTTATTATTTTCTGCTGTGTATTATTTATTTGTGAAGAAAACCTGGCAGAATCAGTAAACAGAAAAATTAATTGATTAGTGAACTGGGTTTGAAGAAAATTCACAGTTAATTTGCTCCAAACCTTGGTACAAGACACTATCTTTGACACAAGGTTCCATCCATTATTGAACAACTAAAAGTATTATGTCAACACATCCATGATCCTTGTATGAGAGCGTCTGGCTTGTGATGAGAGGTTCAGAGTCCTGACACAAACATAAGCCAAAATTCATAATGTGATAAACAACTGAAACATTCAGTAATCCTCATAGGCATGCATCTCTCAAGCTTGTGATCTACTTCTCTAGAACAAATTCTCATGGGACATGACCCGGAAATGCCTCACAAAGGTTTGGTGACACATCTTTTGAACTTCATTCTCAAAGGATTAATCAAAGATAGGACTGGACATCTCGTTGAATGATTGCTTTGGGTTTTCTTGGAAAGTTCCATTCTTTCTGGTAAATGGCAACATCGAAGTTTTTCTACTTGTTATGAGCTTTTTTTTCCCTTATAAGAAGAATATTTCTATTACTAATGATCCATTCATTTTAAGTAATTTATCTAGGTTGGCAATGCTTGTCAATGTTGATGTACATGGTAAATGTGAATGTGTTTTGAACCAGGCTTGTGTCATCATCTGTTATTGCACTTCTAGAGGGTGATGATGATGCTGTCGACACGGGGATACTTTGAGTTGCACGAGTTATGTTTTGGATARTATTCACCCTTGTAAGTTTTGTTGCTCAATGCTCAATGACATTTGGTTTCAAGCCTATATTTACAGTAAAGAGTTATTTTTCTTTCCTGAAATGATGAAATGCATTTTGGATGTTCATGCCTAGAACATTTGGGTTGTCACTGACCTAGATATTTCCCTGTATGCAGGGTAGTTTGGTAGACCTGAAGACATCTTGTTTTTTGAGTGGGAAGTTCTAGTAATTTTTAGGCTGTAATTGGATGTTTCAAATTATGTTCCACCAAGTTTCAGTGAAAGTGATGGAGGAGGACTATCAGAGATGGCTGGATAGTAGGCAAAATTTCAGTTAGTGATAAAAGATGATTGCATTTGTGAAACTTAGATTTGTTTTCAGATGTTACGAACTAACAGGAAGGATGTGTTGTAAACGGGCTTTAAAACTGTCCAAAAATGTCGTATGCAAAGAAAGTTGAAGATTGGATGCTCAATATAATCTACAATTGATATTATTTGAAGTGGCAATTTCTATAAAATGTTATTTTTTAATGCAAGAGATACATGCATTCTTCATTTCAAGTTGTTAAATGTTCAGATTTATCCAAATTTTGTATCATGTCAACAGGCTCAATTGACATTTTTCTGACCTTCCAGTACTTGAGGAAGTTTTATTCTGATTGTTGAGTGGCCTTTTACAGATAAGTTGTGAAATGATGATCTCTGTTCTAGATTTCAAACTTATGGTGAACTTACGAGTCTCATTAATGAATAATTTGGTAAATAAAAAAAGGTTGTGCTATGTAATTTGCTGCATAATATTACGGACAGTCCTTGCTAGGAAAAAATGCTTTTGTTATCTTTAACTTAGTTTTGGGAGTACATGTGCTGTTTCCTGTAGGGTTAGGTTATGCACAGGTGTCCTCTGTTTTCGGGGGATGCCCCCATTTTGCAGGGGATGTCCTCAAGTAGTCCCCTGCCAATAAAGGATAGCAAGGAACAACATTGGAAATAGTCCAGTGAGAGTGCGAACAATGTTGGAAAAATGCCAATTTGAGTGTTATTCTAATCAATCATCACGAAAAAGCCATAATTTCGTGGAGTTCTAGGACAATCTGATACCTCCATTCAATATAGTCCATGTAATAATGCACCCCGGGGTTTTGACTATTCAGTATATGCAAGATAAAGTCCCATATAATAGATGCCCCCTATATTATTATGTCAGAGGAGCATTGCATGGTCGAAATACGTAGTATCTTTTTTCCATCAAGGTGGACTTTGGAGAGCCTAGAGAGGAAGCTATCTGTTGCATAGAGAATAAGGAAACAACCTGCAAACATAATAAAAATGAGATAATCATCCTTTCTTTCATGAGTCAGACATATCCATGCTCATGAATGAGTCAAGTACAACATATGAGTGTATCAAGGCGCAACAAAAATAAGGAAACAACCTGCAAACATAATAAAATTGAGGTAATCATCCTTTCATTAATGAATCGGGCATACCCATGCTCATGCATGAGTCGAGTCAAGTACAACATATGAGTGGAGCAAGGTGCAACAAAATGGGAAGGCCATGTCACAATGCATCATATGCATAACTGGATGCATGACTCAAGCAAAAAGAGATAATGCCAAAGTACATTGATATCTCAAATCCATCATCAGTACATATACATTAATGGTATAATGATGCCAAAATAGATGGCACAAAACAAAAGAAGAGGAAGCCCTACGGCTGGAAAGGGGCTCATACAAGTGTGAAGGACTCAAATGCTCACTGAAAATAGCTCCAAATCAACATTCCAATGTAGGTTGAAAGAAACCACAAATGTCCATGGTCTTCGATTGAATATGGATCACTAACATCTCACTGATTATGATTCTCCACGTGATAATGAGATGAAATCGAACATGGGAGGAACTATCTAGTTAGCAATCAATAGTGAAAATCCCTGCTAGAAATGAGGTAGCCCATTGATAATAAAATGGGCACCAATGCACTAGTACAATCTTAACAATGTGAATAAATGATATGAAGTTGAGTGTTTAAAGGAACGATTTGGTGAGGCACTAATGATGATAATTCACTATCACATGTGAGGAACTCCACCAATGAGCAAAGTGAACCCAAGGTACCATGCTTTTAGATAAAAATCCTAGAGTAAATGTGTCATGGTCAATAGTTGTATCTTTGTTTGAATAAATGCAAAGATGACTCCCTTTAACCAACACGATGTAAGAAAATAGCTAATGAATGATTAAGACATAAACTCGACTCAAGGGAACTAGCCAAACATGGAAGAGTGACTTGAGACATCTCTCGACATAGGTTAACAAGGCAAAGAATGACATGACTGTCATCTCACTTCAAAGGAAACCATGGCCAACATTCTAGAGGCCATAATTGCCCCTGACTACCCCTAGGATGATTTATACCATCCTTCTTATTTCCACCTTTAGGATTCTTTCACCCCCTCAAACT
>ML820206.1:111070-125763 GCA_009831015.1 Picea engelmannii
GTCCAAAGTTTATGACAGGATAAGTTGGCTTTACATTAGACTAATTCTCATTCATTTAGGTTTTTGCCATCAATTCGTTGTATGGATAATGACTTGCATTTCCTTTGTATCTTTTGTTGTATTATTAAATGGACCAACAACCACTTTCTTCAGATCAGGGAGGGGCCTCAGACAAGGATGTCCCATATCCCCCTTCTCTTTCTTTTAATAGTTGAAGGCTTAAGTAGGCTACTTAAAGAAGCAGAAGGAAATGGTAGTATAAAAGGGGTACCTATTGGAGTATCATGCAATATCACACATCAATTGTTTGTAGACAATACACTGATTTTTTGTGAAGGCACCAGAAGGTTTATTGAGAAATTCAAGGGCATCCTGGATTTATTGTGTACAACAACTGGATTGGTCATTAATATGGAAAAATCTATGATGACCTTATGGGGGATATCTGAGCAGGAAAAAAAATTATTACTCAACTATTTCCCTATAAGATGACTAATCTAGAACAGGGTCTAAAGTATCTAGGTTTCTTTTTTAAGATAAATCGATATAAAATATGGGATTGGTAGTGGTTGATAGCTAAAATGGAGAAGAAAATAAACACCCAATACAATAGATGGTTGTCCAAGGGAGGTCGTTTGGTTTTAGAAAAAGAAGTTCTGAAAGTGATTCATGTCTACTGGATATCACTTCCCTAAGTCCCAAAAGGTGTTTTGGAAACCATTAGGGAAACTTTGCTACAAGTTTGTCTAGTCTAGAGACCAAAAAATGAAAGGAGTGGTGTTGACCTCTTGGAAAAAGCTATCATTATCAAAATCCATTGGAGGATGGGGGCTCAAAAATCCCTTTCTTTTTTCGAAGGCCATTGCTACAAAAAATGTATCAAGGCTAATTCAAGGAACAAGTTTATGGGTTCAAGTAGTAAGAGCCAAGTATATAGCCCCTAATACAATGGAGGATTGGATCAGAAATCCCCTCAAACAGCCAAATAATGCATCAATAATCTGGAAAGTTGGTATCTATGCTTTCCATCTAGTTGGCCACTAGTTGATTTGGCAAATAGGAAAAGGGGATAAAGTGGAAATTGGTCTCAATATCTGGGTAGGGAGCAAAGGTATGCACGGACTTCCCTTTCAAATGATTCAAGAGTTGAGGAATAAAGGTTCTTTTAATCTTAGACATGTTGCAAATTGGGCAAGGTCCACTACTTGGCACCCACAATGGTTATCATGGGAAGAAATTAGTTTGGGGGCAGAGTATGCAAAAGAATGGAAAAGATACACAGATCTCTTGACAAGCAACAATATTAGGCTTAAGGAAGAAGAGGATTAGTTGATTTGGTCATTGAATCCTACTGGAGCATATGTTCCTAGAATAGGCTACAAAGCACTAGCAGAAGAAGTAAGAGAAGACCAACATATCTGATGGTGGAAAATTATATGGAAATTAAAATGCCCAACTAAAAACAAGATCTTTATGTGCCTAAGCAAGGCTCCCACATGGGATGTTCTTTAAAAGAGGATCTTTTTATAGGGCGGAGATGGTGTTGTCAATGTCACCTAGAAGAAGAAACTACAGTTCATCTCATGCTAGAATTTCCATACTCCAAGGAGGTATGGAAAGAGGTGGAGAGATTAATAGGGAATGGGGATCTTTGGGGAGGAGGAAGTCTTGAAGAGGCCTTCAAAATCCAGTGTAATAGAAAGGAGACTTCCAAGATCACAGCACTACCACTTATCATACTCTAGGGAGTATGACTTGCTAAAAATGTAAAGTTGTTTGAAGACAAAGGGACACATCCTCTCAAATGTGTTGTCCAGTCCTTAAATATTTTAAATGCCTACCCACAGTTGTAGGAAAAATCTATCTCCCATATACAAGGTGAAATGGCTACAAATAAGGATATTTCATGGGCCTTTTTTATGGTGCATCACAGGGGAACCCTTCTAAGGGAGGTTCAAGTGGTATTCTATACTTACCTTCAGATCCCAATATTTCTTAAAGTTGGAATTGGTCAAGAAACTAACAACTTTTGTGAATTGATGGCTTTAAAACTGGTCCTGAAACTAGCACAAGAATTTGATGTAACCCAATTACAAATTTTTGGAGACTCAAAGTTGGTTATCTAATAGATTCGCAAAAAAACTGCTCTTGGGAATTTTAGATTAGGACCCTTGTATGATGAAGTTCTCAATCTACTAACACCTTTGTTGTATACATCTTTTTCCCTTATTTACAAGGACCGGAACAATGTTGCAGATGGGCTCTCAAAAGCTGGAGTTGGGTTGGAATGAGGAACTTGGATTATTTCAGTAATCTAGAATGGACATACTACAGAATACAATCATGAACCATGGACCTAATTTCAACCATTACAATTTCAATCTCAGTTTTGTATAATGATGAACTTTCATAGATCTCTGGATGAATTATTTATGTTCTTTTTTTAATGTCATTTTTTTCTTTTTGAAAAGACTATTGATGTAACTATTATCACAAGATTTAACACCCTTGTGCAAAGCCTATCACAAGGTGCAAGACAAGTGTAACTTTTGGAAGTACTTGCCACTGTCACCTTAGCAATTACTTCCCTCGTCTTAGTGAATGATGAAATCCAACACAAAGGAGGCTTCCCTAGCAACCTCAAAGAATCCTATAGCAAGACAAGTCAAATCTGCGGCCTCCTATATTGATCACTTAATCATACCACCACTTAGGTCAAGGTTGTCAAAGCAAGTATAAGGTGGCTTAGAGAAGTAGTTTCCAAATTTGCATAAATGAAGTATCCAAGGCAATAAACGATATCTAGCAAGTCAAAACAAATCAAAGATATGCCCCAAGCACTACAAATCAAGAAGGACACTACAGTTGTTATAAAACTTGTACTTACAGCGATTACTTCAGCAATATGACAAGTTACAACAACAGAAATATAACAGCCCTTAAAACAAGTAATCATGCAATGAAAGAAGGATAAAAATCCAAGCTACAACTAGGGTTTTAATAACAAATGCTTGTTGAAATGAAAGATGCCACATAACAACCCTAAAACATCCAAGACGTCAAGCCCTAGAGAGCTGAAAATTATAACAACAATGCAAATAAAGATGTTCAGATGTATCTTAATGGTGAAAGATGTCAATAAACCCTAGATGTCAAGCTAGAAATGGCTGAAAATTGAGATGAGATTGCAAATAAACCTAATCTAACCATAAAACAATAAAGGAGAAGGGAAATTAGGGTTTAAATCCACTTGCATGGGAGAAAGACTACTGCCATCTAGTTTCCTTGGGCATATGGAGTCAAATGATGCACTTTCTTAGAGAACAAAGTCAAAAGAAAGACCTAAGAACTAAACCCTAGGGTAGTCCACTACAAACCCTAGGTATTAATCCTTTACGATGGAAAATCAAGGTAGCCCACTACAAACCCCAAGACGCTATCCTATGTCTTCTAGCAAACTTTGGCAAAGAGATCAAAATGGATATTGGGTAAAGCCCTAGGATAGTCTACTACAAACCCTAAAACTTTAACCTACAAGAATAAAACTAGGGTAGTCCACTACAAACCCTAGAAATACTCTTATGTCCTTTAGCAAGCTTCAACAAGATGATTACAAGGGAAGGTAGTCCACTACAAACCTTCCTAGGGTTTCAATGACAAGGTTTATTCAAGAAAAATACAAGATAACATACAATATCACCTCTTTGATAAGACATTCACTTAATACATCAAGAAATAAACCATCATAGACTTAAGAAGAGCACTTACTAGATAAATCAATGATCACCATGAAAACCGTAGCCAAGAAATCATCCATCAAACTTGAAAAGCATCCACAAGATCATCTCCAAGGGAAGGTGCATAAGTCATCCATAGTGAAAAGAGAAGTAAAGAAGACAAGTGTAGTAGTGATTCTCCATAAGTTGTGTTATGATTTACAAAAAGTAGTGCTCCTTCTATAGATGAGGAAGCCAAGCACTTCATCTCTCTAAGAATCCCCTAAAACATAAGAATCCATGATACAAGGTGGATAGGTCTTAGGCTGACCCCCAAAATGCTTCCAAAATAAAGATACAATGCTAAAACATTGCCCTCCTAAAATGCCACACATGTGGGTGTAGGAAGCTCCCGAAGGGTTACATCATCCTCCAATGGGGTACAAAACCTCCAAAAGTCATGTCTCTCCCGAAAAGGTGAAAAGCATCATCAAAAGTCATGCATTCTCATCAAGAAGGTCACATCCCATCATCAAAAGGTGTCAACTCATCAGCATAAGTGCTAGGTTGGTTGAAGGATATCTCCATAATACTCAAGGGTGACGTCATCCTCTAGATATGCAACATCCAAGGTGAAAGTGACAACATCATTAAGGAGGAGGGCTACATCACCTCTCCAAAGACGTATACCATCATCATCACCTGCAACATCATCAATCCAAGCCACAACGTCCTCAAAGGGTACATGACATCATCAAGGGCTTTGTTGACCACCTATTTCAACTAGGTGTCAACTTCATGTATCATGAAAATATGTACTTGGTGGTACGACAAGTTTGAAGACTTATGGCTCAGCAAGGCATCTTTGCCCCCGACACTTCTTTCTGTGTACATGCAATGTCCACTCCCCTGTGTGGGATAATTTTGTAATATGTTAGCATGGGTCAAATAATTTAGTTGCTTAGGAATTTATCATTAAGGAAGTCCTTTCATCGAGAGTTTTTTTTCCTCCAGTAATTAATCTTTTTTTTCAGTGATTTTAATTACTCTTGAGTTTTTCACTCAACAATCCTCCAAAGTGGTGAAAGACATTCTAATGATCGAGCCCAGTGGGTGACTAAGGTCTAGAAGTGTTTTAAATGACCATGCTAGACATTTCTTAGACTCTTGCGAAATTCCGTTAGGTTTTGATAGGATTTTTTTAATAATCAAAATTTTCCGTAAATTGGAAATTTTAATTATTTTTATGAAAAATGTAAAAATTTGGTCCTTATGGATTTTGTATAGGGGTGTGAGTACTCAAATCAAATGGCTTATGAACCCTACACCCTTGGACCAAGTTTCAGCACAATTGAACAAGTTTTGCTAGGTCATTTTCCATGAGGAGTCCAAGTCAATCAAAAGTCAGCAAATAATTGGCTAAGTTAAAAAAGCCAAAAATTGTAAAAGTGTCTAAAGTCAAGAAAAGAAGTGGGGAAATGTTTTCTAATGTATTTCCTAAGTTGGAAAAGTAAAAATCCACTTAGAAGAACTCCCCATGACAAGTCAAAAGGGGTTTTCCCCCATCACATCTCACCCCTCAAACCCTAACTCACTACCAAAACCCTAAAAGTGCTCCCTCCTTGACTTGTTCTCTCTCTCTTGGATGGGTGACAATTGTAACTCATCCAAGAGGGGTCTCTCCTCTCTCCCTCATTTAAAAGGAAGCCCTCTCCTCATTTTGACATGAAGTTTTCACAGTAACTCCATTCTACCAAAATCTCTCCCCACTCTCTCTCATTCTCTCCCATTTTTCTCTTGTAATTTTGGTGCCATTTGGTAACCTTTCTTGGAGCAATAAAGTGAAGGTTTGGAGGATCTCTTGGTGTTCTTGGTGCATTCTTGGTGTTTTTGGCTACTCTTGTATGGTATTTTCTCTTAGTGGGGTAATATTGCAAAGTTTTGTTTATTTTTTATTCACATTGTTTTACTTGAAGAACCCTAAGCAAAGTTTTTTGCTAGGGATAAACTTGTAGTAGTATTGTTATAGGTTTATGCGATTTGTTTTTATTAGTGTTTGCAAAGTATTTTGTAGCCCTTTTAAAAGATCTCACCTTCTTGCCTCATTGTGTAGCAAGCGTTTACAGATTTGCAGGTTGCCAAAGCTTGGAGGAGGAACTCCAAAGGCTTCATTTTACTTCTATTTACTTATTTTTTGCTTACATAATCACTTAAATCTTGCTAAAAAATCAATTTTCAAGTTCATATTTTTTCTGTAACTATTTATGTACATATGCTAACATAAAACTAACATTTTGTGGTGATTTTTAGCATTTTCCCTCAAACTTTGTTTGTTGTTTTATGCAGGTTTTCACCATTAAAAAATTAGGTGTTGCCCAAAATTGGCCACTAAAAACTCAAGAGAACATCAATAAGCTTTGGTGCAAATCCCTTCTCTCTCTCTCACTTTCTAAAGCTATTGTAAGCAGCCCAAGAGACTCCACTAAAAACTCAAGAGAACATCAATAAGCTTTGGTGCAAAGCCCTTCTCTCTCTCTCACTTTCTAAAGCTATTGTAAGCAGCCCAAGAGGGTCTCTTGGGCTTGCACTTTCTATTTCTTTCCAAGTTTAAAATCTGTAACAATTTTAATAATTTTTTGCCCACACTTTGCATTGTGCTTGGCTCTGTCATCCTTGCAAAATCATACCAGCTAGGATTAGAAATAATTTTCTGAATTTTTCTTTAGTTAACTTTGTCCACCTTTTCCACAAAATTGGAAGGCTTTGTCCTCTACCTTGTGCCAAAGTAGTGTGGTTAATTTGTTTTAAACTAATTAATTTTTGTTTGCCCACACCTTGCATGTGAGTGGCTATGTCATCCTGCAAAATCGTGTTGGCTACTGTTTAAAGTTTCCTTTTATTTTGCAAAGTAAAGAAAATTTACCCCGCCTTTGCCCCATATTCCCTCCCCTTGCCACTTTGTGGAACTTGGGTATAAGAAAGGGCAAAGGATTGAGTGGTGAAGATTTTCCAGGTCCTAACAAGCTGCCAACTAAGTCTGTCTTTGACCTCAAGTTGGCTCTAAGTTTCAACTCTCTAACAATGGCTTGTTGTTTTATGACAGCAAACTTTTCAGTAACTTCTTCACTGTTCCGTTACAGTTACATAGGCCAAATGGGTGCTCTAGCATGTAGTTTTGTCACAAGATGTTAGCACATGCATACCATAAGCTATATAACACACCTAGAGATCTTTTAGAGCTAAAATAATGTTGTTCTAAACACTAACATACATGAAAATGAACACAAACATTTTTTGTCAACATGACCCTAGATAAAACCCCCTCAGGGAAAACTTGTTTGGAATGGAAGTATATATATGTGGAAAATAGAAGGTGGAATACAACAAGTACATGAAACAAATGAACCGAATACAATAGTAGCTTGTCTCAAGCTGTAACACAAGACCAAGAGTTAGAGATGTGCCCAAGCATGGTGCGCCCTCCTCAAAAATAGCTCTATCCTCTGAAATGAAGCGCCCTTGCTCGTTGAAGCTCTGATGGAGAAACCCTTGCACCACAATGTGCTCTCGTGTGTTGCCTCTCCACTGAAATTGTCCTCAAAGAAATCTGACCACTACAAGACCTCCCTACTAGTTGTGCGCACTCCTCCTCAAGTGCGCACTCCTCCTAGCAAGAACAACCTCCACAAATAAGCTGGGCCCTAAGCCTTCATGCGCCCTCCAGTAAAGGAGGTGCCCAAGCTCTCCTCTCCCAATGCTTCCATTCTCATCCTCTTGCCTTCTCCAAACTCCTTTGGTGAACATACAAGTGAATGAATGAGCTTCCTTTGCCCCTTGCGCCCTCCTTAAGGATGCATAAGGAAACCTAGTAAATGAGTGGATGAGATCATCTCATCTCATCCTAAGTCAATGATTGAGATCATCACAAGTAAATCTCAACTCAAAACCCACTTTACTTAAGTTTCCATAGTTTCACTTTATGTCCCTCAATTCACCCACATGGCACAAAGTGAATTAATTGTCATTTTAGGCTAAAATGACCAAATTTCACTTTTGACTTAGATCTCCTAAGTCAAAGTGAAATTAGACATAAAATACATAGTACAAGGTACAAATACTTCCCACATGTGTTTAGAAGCTCACAAACACAAGGGGACCACTTTCCAAGGTACCCAAATCTCAACACTCCCTCTTACCAAGGAAAGTGCCCTTCACCACCAATCTCATCCCTGCAGTGAATATGGTTGCCTACTGGCAAATACTCGATGAGTATGGTTGTACCTTGATCAATGAAAGTAGTAGTCTGACACAAATCTGCTCAATCTATGGAAGTGTCTCTCCACCTATCCAAGATCACCTAGATCTTGGTATCAAACCAAAGATCTCCACCTTGGTCTCCCACCAAGGATTTCTACCTCCTGGCATCTCGCCAACGGTCACTACTCTTGGCATCTCACCAAGAGTCACTGTCTCGGCATCTCACCAAAGAGTCTCCCCCTCTGGGTATCTCACCAAGAGCACCTAGATCTCGACACCTCACCAATATCTTCAACTTGGCCTCTCGCCAAGTAGCTTCCACCTGAAGTGGATCCACAACCTAATCTGCTCGTCTCAGTAGCCAAGTGAGGCTCAAGCCTTTGTGGTGACCTGTCGCTCCTCCTCATCAATCTTTGATGCACTGAAGCCCCTGCACCAACCCTCTATCTCGACAACTCTGAAACTGAAGCTATCCGAGTGGACCAGTCACCCTTGATGATGGTGTCCAAGAAAACTGAGTATGAGCTCCCTCTGAATCACTACTATGAGTCAATAGGTCATCCTCAACTCTGTCTCCCCATCTGATGTTGGATGGTGTAACAACAGACAAAGTAGTCACGAATGCACACTCTCTCGCAAACTGTTCATCGAACTCAAGCTCCTCTGTTGTCGTTGTTGAAACATCCTGCAACTTCTTCTTCTTCTTGGGACATTGTCCTGCATAGTGACCCATCTCTCTACAAACAAAGCATCTCACTGTGCTCATGTCTTTCTTCTGCCCACTGTTGCTCTCTCCTCCCTGTGGTGGGGCCCCAAACTTGGGACCCTGCCGACCTCCCCAGTCGATCTTCTTCTTTCCCTTTGTCCAAAGAGCAAGATCCTCATCACCCTACACTATCTGTTGTTGTCCAAAAGCCTCTGATATAAGTCTAGTCTCCTCTTGAACGAAATCATCCCACATCCTCTCCCAAGTGGGCATGACCGCCCTGGCAACAATGACACGAACAAATGGACCCCATGGTTTGGTGAAGTTGTTTAAGGCTGTCCTCACCATAGAATCTGGGTCCACCACCTCTCCAACAGCTCCAAGCTTGTCTTTAATCAGGGTGTATCGGCCAAGGAAAGAAGTAACCGACTCATCCTGGAGCATGCGAATGCCCCTGAGTCGATCATGAAGAACCATCTTTCAGTTCTCATTAGAGCTCTCATACATCTTGCATAGAGATGCCCACATCTCAAATGCCCAAGCTTTCCCAGTAAAGTGGGGAATGATGTGATCCCACACTGCATCACATATCGTCCTCTTTGCCTTGTTGTTCCTCTTCCTAAACTCTGCTAACAAGATGGGAGCAATAGCAGGGGGAACAGGAACAACTGCCTCAACTATATCCCATAGTTCGAGGTCCTCTAAGACAAAGACGATCCTGGCCTTCCAAGGCGACCAGTTGCTAGCTCCAACTAGCCTATCCTCTGCACGCATCTGAGATGTTGACATCACTGTCGACTGCACTCAATCTGATGCTACAACTACAAAGGAACGTTGCCTCACTCCTATCAACACAGGTGTGAAAAGAGGCAAACGAACACCGACCTCATTCCTAGCAATATAGGTGTGAAAAGAGGTCGTGAAAAATCATTCTCACTCATACCACATAGGTGTGAAAAGAGACAGACGAAAATGTCCATCGACTGCTCTACAACCCTCCACAAAAATCTGCCAACAAGCTACTACTGAACTCGGTCAATGGTTGTCCATAAAATCTGCCCAAAAAGTGTCTAAAACAGTCCCTCAATATGTTGTCCAAAACTCAGCAAAAATCAGCCCTCAGGCTCTGATACCATGAAGATTTTCTAGGTCCTAACAAGCTGCCAACTAGGTTTGTCTTTGACCTCAAGTTGGCTCTAAGTTTCAGCTGTCTAACAATGGTTTGTTGTTGTTTTATGACAGCAAACTGTTCAGTAACTTCTTTGTTGTTTCGTTACAGTTACATAGGCCAAATGGGTGCTCTAGCATGTAGTTTTGTCACAAGATGTTAGCACATGCATACCATAAGCTATATAACACACCTAGAGATCTTTTAGAGCTGAAATAATGTTGTTCTAAACACTAACATACAGGAAAATGAACACAGGTATTTTTGGTCAACATGACCATGGATAAAACCCCCCCAAGGAAAACCAATTTGGAATGGAAGTATATATATGTGGAAAATAGAAGGTGGAATACAACAAGTACATGAAACAAATGAACCTAATACAATAGCAGCTTGTTTCAAGCTATAAAAAAAGTCCAAGAGTGAGAGATGCGCCCAAGCAGGGTACGCCCTCCTCAAATATAGCTCTATCCACTAAAATGAAGCGCCCTTGCTCCCTGAAGCTCTGATGGAGAAACCCTTGCACCACAATGTGCTCTCGTGTGTTGCCTCTCCACTGAAATTGTCCTCAAAGCAATCTGACCACTACAAGACCTCCCTGCCAGTTGTGTGCCCTCCTCCTCAAGTGTGCCCTCCTCCTAGCAAGAACAACCTCCACAAATAAGTTGGGCCCTAAGCCTTCATGAGCCCTCCATGAAAGGAGGCGCCCAAGCTCTCCTCTCCCAATGCTTCCATTCTCATCCTCTTGCCCTTCTCCAAACTCCTTTGGTGAACATAAAAGTGAATGAATGAGCCTCCTTTGCCCCTTGTGCCCTCCTTAAGGATGCATAAGGAAACCTAGTAAATGAGTGGATGAGATCATCTCATCTCATCCTAAGTCAATGGTTGAGATCATCTCAAGTAAATCTCAACTCAAAACCCACTTTACTTAAGTTTCCATAGTTTCACTTTATGTCCCTCAATTCACCCACAAAGTGAATTAATTGTCATTTTAGGCTAAAATGACCAAATTTCACTTTTGACTTAAATCTCGTAAGTCAAAGTGAAATTAGACAAAGTACATCGTACAAGGTGCAAAGTACTTCCCACATTTGTTTAGAAGCTCACAAACACAAGGGGACAACTTTCCAAGGTATCCAAATCTCAACAAGTGGATAGTTTAATTAGGCATCCATTTCTATTATTGTTTGGTCATTAAAATAAGGTGACTTTTGGAGGCTAGAAGGGGTTGAAGCCAGGAACGGTTTCACAGCACTAAGTGTCCTCCTTGTTGAGAGCCCAAGCACTTTGGACTTGACCTATGGAGCTAGGGGAGAACCTTGTTGTTCTTCTTATTGAGCACTCAACATTTCCTCTTAGCTAAGGGATAAGGACTCGGGGTAGTCACATAGCTTAGGCTTGCAACTTTCACATCTAAACCACTAAGCTAAAAGGAAACTTAAAAGCAACCTAAATACTTGCACAACATTTACATTTCCTTGCAATTTATTTTTCAAGTATTTACATTCTATTTATTTTGTGCAAGTTATTTTTCATGTGTAAATATTCACATTGATTCATTTATAAGCATTCTTTATTCTTTTAAAGTGATTGTATAAAGTTATTTTTTTAATTCATTGTGTAGATAGTTATTAATTTGTTTTATTCTTGTAAACTTATCTTTCTTTTGTATATTGGAATAAGTGGAGTTTAATAATCTTTAGGCACTAGTCTAATTGTTGTTTAATAAAACAAAGGTTTGTTTGTCATTGAAAGATTGCATATTGCATTGGTTGCTTGTCATTGGGTTGGGTAATTCTAATCAACAATTTAATTAACTCCTAGAATTTTAAACGAAACCTTCACATAGTTTAATAGAGTCTACCCCCCCTGGCTTCCCTAGGAGTGAGCCTAGACGGAAGGAGTCCAGATTGAGGTGATAGTGGGTCTGGATTCAGGTCTGTGCCTCCAAGGACACACCAAGTGGGTTGGAGACTTCTCCACATTTGTAGGTGTGTATTAGGATGGCAACATCTTTGGCCTCGTTGTCAAGGATAAATCTCTTATCCTTGGTTAATTGACAAAATTTAATTAATTCTTTAAAAAAAAACTAAGTAATAAACCTTTCCCTTAATTTTAACTTGAGTTTTGTTATTTGGCATTGCTTAATCTCCAAGTGGCGACTCCACTTAATCATTCCTTGAGGTATCCTACCAGGAGCAACCAGCAAGGGTTGGTTGATTCCTTTCCTAAACCTGAAAGGGTGTATAGGAGGAGAATAAACAGACTAGCTCCTCGTAGGCTCCTTGAAAGTCTTGGAGAAGAAGCAATCTTTGATATACATCTCGTGTTTGTACATAACAATCCCACAACAACTAATCCTACGACAATTATGGGTGACACATTGAGGCCATGTAATTTTACTAATATTCAAGGTTATCCTCACCCTATTCCGAACAAAGCTATTGAGAAATTGCCTTCTTTTCAGGGAAACAATGTTGTGAGTTCCAAGTCTCACATCGTGAATTTCAACATGTGCACCCTAAAATGGTGTAATGGTCACAATTATGAAGATGTGAAGATGACTCTTTTTGTGTATTCTCTTGAAGGGGATGCCTTAGATGTGATTTCCCGTCCCCAAGATTAGGCCAACAGGGAGTGACTTAGTAGTCTATATGTTCCCGTAGACTATAATCAGGCACAAACAGGGAACCAGATGGAGAAATAAGGAGGAATTAAGGCTAAACGATAAATTAAGCCAAAATACTTAGGAAAAGTCAATTAAGCCTAAGTCAACGGAGAATTAAAACGAAAAGGTGATAAGGGGGCGACTTAATTGACAAATAATTCACTTAGGAGGAAAGGCGCCTAGGTTAAGTAATGTCAACAAAGAATTAGGTCGGGAAAGATATAAAGAGAGGAATTTGACCTAATTCCTGATTATGCATTGTTATGATTTGATGTTGAGACTTTCGAGAGGAGGAGGAGAGCCGACCTTACTGTTTTGTGGATTTCTGGAGGAAACCACCACCATTGATCGGTTTCGGTGTTGAGAGACACACCCTAGCCCATCGGAGATACCATCCAGGTATTTCACCATTCTTTTCAGGAGAGATTATTGTGGAGGGCGCAGCTCAGCCAAGGAGGGCGCAAGTCATTTTGGAGATTCAGAGATCTTCAGTAGACCGTGGTCCCGACTGCAGATTCATTCCGACCCAGTAGAGATCTAGCCAGGGCGCTTCCATTGAGCCATTCATCATCAGATTCCGACGGTGGAATCTTGCAGATCGACCCATACAGTCATTTTGGGCGCAGTCATCCCGGACAAACGTTTGCCATTGCATGCAGGGGTTTCCTATCAGATCCAACCAAACCCTTCCGACCCATTTCATTATTGGATGAGACGATCGTTTTGAGCTACATAGCGGCCGATTCCGACGGTGGAATCCTTTGGGGCGCAAACCCCCCAGGGGTCCAGATCTAGTGTCGTAGAGGTCCGATCTGAGTTTCGTCAGATATTATTTCCAGTGCAGAGGCCAGGGCGCATTGATTGGAACAGTTTCGAGTACAATCTGACGGTGGAGTCTTGAGATCGAGTTTTCCAGCTGGTAGCGGTCACCGTGCTTCTCCGGGATCATTCATTTTTGCCTATCTATCCGTGCATGCAGCAGATCTGCTATCTTCTTGCGGTCACGGGTATTTCTTTTGCTATTTGATTGTATTCCAGTACAGATCCATGAGATATGACTGACGTCTAGTCTCTATATTTCAGTAGGCGAAATGTATTCCCATGCATGCACTATTATTATTCATAATATTGAGCTGTTGACATTCTACACTATTGCATGTGTCTTTTTATGATTGTTAACTCCTCATTATGCAACATGCACTTGTAGTAAACGACATGCAACCATAATAACCAACATGCAAACACTATAACCGAAGAACACCTCTATCACCCAGCTAAAACGCATCCAGAAACCCCCAGTGTATCAGATCTGCACGCCAGAGCAGTAGAACAGTAGCAAATATCTTGATCATCCGGATTAGGGATATTTCAGTGGTATCAGAGCTTTAGTCCTACCAGCCTGTGACTAAAGACCATGAATCCAGCAGAAGAACCAGATGGCCGTGAGCATGAAGGTGACGAATATGTCACATATAATCCGCGAAAGGGAAGAAGGGACAGACCTAACTTTCCTCCTTTCCCTCCCAGTTCAGAGGAAGAGGAAGAGGCACTTAGAGAAGCAGAACGACGAGCAGAGCGCGAGGCTGAGCGCGAAGCCGAGAAGAGGCTAGGTGACAGGTATGAGCGACCAGAGGGCAGTGGTAAGGCCCCAGCAAATCCAGATGTAGTTTTCATGCAGATGATCAGTGACATGCTAGCTAGCTAGCGGACCATGTCCCAGTCTTTGGCCCAGGTAGCAGATAGACTAGCTATGATAGATATTCTGGGCACTCAAGGCCCACATGCAGCGCATGGGAACTCTGGGGCAGGCAGTAGACCCCAGTCACCCACTCGCACGTATACCTCTGCGAGTAGGATTCCACGTCCATTATTTCCCAGTTTCCAGAGGGCAGCCCCAGTAGTAGCACAGATACCGATAGCTCAGAGACCAGCCACACATGCAGAGGACATTGCAGAGTATCAGAGAGAGTATGCGGCCTTGGGCCGTGACTTCCAGCAGGACATGACCCTAGTCGAGTATTGTGGACTCAGACTGAGGAACCGTCCCAGAGAGCCACAGAGGGGAGGGCAGCAGCAGCAGGGGCATAACCTTGACTTCATCCGCAAAGTTGGTAAACTCACCATACCTTCTTTTGACGGATCATCCAGATGCACCGCCAGAGCTTGGGTACAGAAACT
>ML820206.1:125813-145060 GCA_009831015.1 Picea engelmannii
TTGGGTTTTCTTCCCCTAGAGGGTTTCCCAGGATAAATGTTGTGTCTCTTGTGGATGTGTATTTCTCAGTGATCTTGTTCTTATTATGCTCTTATCTTATGAAATGCAAAGAACTATAATAATGGCATAAACATTAACAAATTTATCCCAAGCAAAATACTTTGCTTAGGTCTCTAAGTAAAAATGCAAGCAAGGTGTTAGATTTTTAGGGAAAAGAGAAAAGAATAACTTTTTAAATTTGATCACTATTGTACATCCAGATCGGCACTTAAAACAAAATTCTGAAGTAAATGAAATACTGAAAATACAAATCTGAACATGCTAAGGAGAACAGACTTTAACTAGGACTAATCATGAACAGAAAAGAAACATTAACAAGCAGAAGTAAATATTAGCACAATAAAATCTTAACTTACCTTAGCAAAAACAAATGATAAAGGTACCTTAAGTGCAGCTCTCCTCTTTCTTTATGCTCAGAAAAGTTATGAAGGTCATGGAGGGTTTGATCCCATCATGATCTTTAAGTGAACAGATTGCCAAGAAGAACTCAAGGATAATCAGCAAGAGTAGGGTTGATACAGAAACCCCAAAGACAACAAGAAGGTTCAACCAAAAACTGTCCAAGATAAACTGTAGTGCTATATCAACAAAACCCTCAAGGCAGAATCTGATAAACAGAAGTAGAAGGCAACAACATCAGGGACAACAAGAGATAACACCAGCAATCACAGGAGGAGGAGACAAGGGCTGCCTAGGAGGCAGTGGCAACCTTAAAACACTCAGCGGCAGCAAGAAGAGGGGCCAAAGGAAGGCCATGGCATCCACAACAGCAAAAGGAAGGTCTGCCCTACTTAACACAGCAAGCGGGAAGGTCTGTGGCACTCAATCCCAGCAAGAGAAGACATGAACACCGGAGTAGAAGCTCCCAGCTAGCAAGGAGAAGAAAATTGTGGAGGTTGTACCTCTAAAACAGTAAGAGAGAGTCCACCAAGGAGGTCGTACCCAAAGACAAGAACCAATCTGAAGTAGCCGCAAAAAAGCAGACCATGAGAGGAGTGTAAGTGTATGTAAGAATGAAAGAGGGGTAGGTTCTTATTTATAGTTTAGGAAGGGTTAAAAAAAAACTAAAAATAAAATAAATAATAATTAATATTTTTAATTAATAAAAATATTAATTATAAAGTCAAATAAGTCAAAGTGACTTATAAAAGACCAGTACAACATCAAGCAAGATGGAGAAAGAGATTCAAGCAAGAGGAGGCTACAAGACAAAGTCAAGGGGTCTTCTTCAATGGAAAATTGTCCACATATGTCTCATGATAACTTATAAGTTTTTATCATCCCTTCATAAGAGGAGAAACCAATGATGTGGTCATGTCCATCTTCTAGTTGCTCCTAGGTCTCATGGACCATCCCGAGAGAGAAGACGATCACACATCATCTCATCTTGGTGCACAACCAAGAACCACTTGGTACCAGACCAGGATACCCTAGAACACATCTGGGGGAGCCTTAGAACACATCTAGGGTCTTTCATCCACCAAGGTACAAGACCAAGGATCAACCCAAGTGTTTAAGCAAGGATTCCCTAGAACACATCCAGGGACCCTAGAACACATCTAGGGACTTACATCATCAACCACCAAGGAACACATCCAAGGATCAATCCAAGCACCGATCAAAGATTCCCTGGAACACATCCAGGGGCCCTAGAACACATCTAGGGACTCACTGCTTGGTCCTTGACCAAGAATCCCCAGAAATACACTGGGGGGCTCTCACTAGGGTCTTTTTCCATGGCTCTAACTACTTGGTCCCAAACCAAGAACCCCAGGAGTGTACTGGGGGCCCTAGATCTCAGCTAGGGTCTTATGCCATCCTCCCAGAGAATGGCTCTTGCAGTTGCACTAATTTCAACACAAGGAAATACAAAAGAAATAAATTGCAGCAATATTACCTCATAAACAACAAACAATGGCTCCAAGAATAATCCAAGAGACACAAGAAATCCTCCAAAGTTTCTATTTTATTAAATAAGAGAAGATTTACCCAATGGCACCAAGAATCATGAGAGAAAATGGGAGAGAATGAGGGAGAGATGGGAGAGATTTTGGCATAATAGAGTTGTTGCGAGAATAGATTGTCAAATGAGGAGGGGGAGGTTTTCTTTTATATGAGGGAGAGAGGAGAAACCCCCCTTGGATGAAGTACAAGTGTCACCCATCCAAGAGAGAGAGAACAAGTCAAGGAAGAGACACTTTTAGGGTTTTGGTAGTGAGTTAGGGTTTGAGGAGTGAGATGTGAAGGGGGAAAACCATTTTTGACTTGTCAAACATGAGGTTAGGCCATAGGAAGGGCGCACTTAGGGTTTTGACACTTTTTTCACTTTAATTTTTTACTTTCCCTAAGTTCATGAGGAAGGGGGTGTACTTTTTCACTAGGGAGACTCACTTTTGGTTGTTGGCTTGGCATGGGGAGGTCTTCTAAGTGGATTTTCACTTTTCCAACTTAGAAATACATTAGAAAACATTTCCCCACTTTCTCTCATGACTTTAGACATTTTTTACAATTTTTGGAATTCTTGCCTTAGCCAATTAAATGTTGACTTTTGACTGACTTTGACTCCTCATGGACAATGACCTAGTAAAACTTGTCCAATTGAGTTGAAACTTGGTCCAAGGGTGTAGGGGCTCATAAGCCATTTGTTTTGAGTACTCACACCCCTATACAAAATCCACAAGGACCAATTTTTTACATTTTACATAAAAAATAATTAAAATTTCCAATTAACGAAAAAAATTTAATAATTAAAAGACCTATCAAAACTTAACGGAATTCCGCAAGACTCTAGGAGATGTCTAGCAAGGTCATTTACAACATTTCTAAACCTTATTCACCCCATGGGCTCGATCATTAGAAAGCCTTTCACCGCTTTGGAGGATTTTGTGAGTGAAAAACTCAACGATAATTAAAATTCCCTGGTAGGCAAGATTAATTACCTGAGGAAAGAAAACAGTTGATGAAAGGACTTCCCTAATGATAAATTCCTAGGCAACTAACTAAAAAGTGACTCATGCTAACATATTACATTATTATCCCACGCAGAGAGGCGAACATTCTGAGTACATAGAAAGACGTGTTGGGGGCAAAATCTGCCCTGTTGAGCCATAAGTTTTCAAAATATGTTGTATCGCAAGGTGCATCACTTCATGGTACATGACGTTGACCCCTAGTCGAAATAGGTGGCCAACAGTGGTGAAAGGCGTTCTAATGATAGAGACCAGTGGATGACTAAGGTCTAGAAGTGTTGTAAATGACCATGCTAGACATCTCCTAGAGTTGCGGAATTCTGTTAGGTTTTGATAGGATTTTTTTAATAATTAAAATTTTCCGTAAATTGGAAATTTTAATTACTTTTTATGAAAAATGTAAAAATTTGGTCCTTATGGATTTTGTATAGGGGTGTGAGTACTCAAATCAAATGACTTATGACCCCCTACACCCTTGGACCAAGTTTCAACCCAATTGGACAAGTTTTGCTAGGTCATTTTCCATGAGGAGTCCAAGTCAATCAAAAGTCAACAAATAATTGCCTAAGGTAAAAAAGCCAAAAATTGTAAAAGTGTTTAAAGTCAAGAAAAGAAGTGGGGAAATGTTTTCTATGTTGATTTTTGAGCTATTATTAGGTTTATTTTCAATTTACTAGATAACAATAGCATAGGTAGGATCATTGAGAGAAACATAATCATAAGATACACAACATTTATCCTGGGAAACCCTCATGGGGGAGAAAACCCAGCAAAACTTCTTTAATATAGCTAGACAATACAATGTCGAGACAATAAACCAAAACACTAGAGAATATCCAACACTGAGCAATGCGCCTCTCTCTTCCTTCTTCTCCCAACTGCAGCTACCAAACTTGCGCACTGGATGAGCGAATGAGTGAGTGAGATAATGAGGCTCTGGCTTCCTTTATTTATACTGGTTGGTAGGTGTTGGCTCTTCACTGGGTAGGGCCGACTTGTCTTCTTAGTGGTTAAAACCACTTTAATTAGGCCTGGGGGTCGACTTCTTAATTTGCATAATACAATCCGCAAAAGGGGATTTCGTCAATTACAATGCCCGACATGATCAATCCACAAAAGGGGATTGATCTAATGAATAATGACTCAATAATAAAGAGAATACTTTTTGCAGTTACAATATTTCAACACTCCCCCTTAACAACGAAGGGTATTCTACAACATCATCGGGAGAGAGAGAGGGCAACAACATCAACAACATCTGGAAACTGACTAGCATATCTATAAATCATCGGAAGTTTTTCTCATCATCAATATCGTCATCCACAGCAAGGAGATGGAATGGCATCATCATCATTTACATCAACATGGATTAGTATAACACTAATACATCATCATCATCAATAACAGCACAAGGTTGATACAACATTAACAACAACAGCATCATAGCACAAAGGCTGGAGCATCATCAACATCAGCGCTAGGCTGGAAATCTTCAGCACGAAGTTGGCATCTCAACAACATCAGCACGAGGCTGAAAATCTTCAACACGAAGCTGGCATCTCAACAACTTCAGCACAAAGCTGGAAATCTTCAGCACAAAGTTGGCATCAACAACATTAGAACGAAGCTAGAAATCTTCAGCATGAGGCTAGCATCAACAACATCAGCACGAAGCTGAAAATCTTCAGCACGAGGTTGGCATCAACAACATCAGCTCAAAGCTGGAAATCTTCAGCACAAGGCTGGCATCTCAACACTACTCCCCCTTTCGAGGGAGGTCCTTTCGGACTACACCAAACTTGTCTCGAAAGTGCTCAAACTTTACACGAGACAGAGGCTTGGTCAACACATCAACAACATGTTCATTCGTGCCAACATACTGGAGTTTTATGGCTCCTATCTGCACCATGTCACAAATGTAATGATATCAGATTTCTATATGTTTTGACTTGTCATGGAACACAGGGTTGTCTGTCATCTTTATGCAGCTCTAGTTATCACATAGAATCAAGGTTGCTTCCATCTCCAGATCAAATAGACCTGTCAACAACTTCCAAAGCCATATGGCTTCACAACTGGCGGAACATGTAGCAATGTATTCTGCTTCTTTCGTGCTGATAGCAATACTTGATCGCTTCCTACTCTATCATGAGATCACGGCTAACCCCAGACTAAAACAACATCTTGAGGTGCTCTTTCTGTCAGAGACACTTCCAACCCAATCTGAATCGGTATATCCACTCAGTCTGAAATCTTGATCTCCATTATAACTGAGACCAAAATCCAACGTACCCTTAAGGTATCTCATCACATGTTTTGCAGCAACAATGTGAACATGTCTGGGTTCTACCAGAAATTGACTCAAGGTGTTCACAGCAAAACATATATCTGGCCTAGTGTTCGTCAGATACATCAACGATCCAATGATTTGTCTCTACAGTGTAGCATCAACCAATTCTGACGAAGTATCTACCAAGAGCTTCAACTTAGTTTCCATGGGTGTATTCATGGATTTGCACTCCAACATATCAAACCTCTTTAGTATTTCAACTACATACTTCCCTTGGTTGAGGTAGATCTTTTCTGGGCTCTGCCAGACCTCAAGACCCAAGAAATAGTGCATTAGGCCAAGGTCTTTCATCTCAAATTCTGCAGCGAGCTTCTTCTTACAATCAGTGATGAGTTTTTCTTCTCCAGTTAGAAATAAGTCGTCTACATGTAACAGGCTCATCATTCATAACCTTGAAGTAAAGGTTAGAGTCAGCTTTACTCTTGGTAAAGCCCAAGCTCATCGGGAAACTGTCAATTCTTCCATACCAAGCTCTAGGAGTTTGTTTCAATCCGTACAGAGCCTTCTTCAATTTGCATACATCAGTCTTTCTGTCTTCAACTTCAAACCCTTGAGGTTGTTCTATGTACACTTCCTCTTCTATGACACCATTTAAGAAAGTTGTTTTCACGTCCATTTAGTGTAACTTCCACTTCATCTTAGCTGTAAGGGCTATGATGGTTCTGATTGAATTGTATTTGGCTAAAGGAGCAAACGTCTCTTCATAATCAATGCCTTCCTTTTGAGAAAAGCCATGAGCTACAAATCTTGCTTTATATTTCTCAATACTTCCATCAACAGTATGTTTTATTTTGTATAGCCATTTGGAAGATACCGCATCCTTGCTCTTCGGTCTGGGAACTATTTTCCATACATCATTCTTTATAATGGATTGGTATTCTTTTGTCATGGCATCTACCCATTCTTTCTTTTGAATGGATTCTTCAAAGCAAGTAGGCTCCTTCTCTGAGAGATCACACATCAAATCCATGTAACTGGAGAATGGCTTGGGTTTCTTGACTTGTCTCATGGTTCCTTCGGGGGCACCATACTTTTCTCCATCTTGAATAAGTTCCCTTGCCCGGGTTGGCTTTCTCTTGTGGGAGATTGTCATCTGGGGAGGTTCTTGAGATTCTATTATGTCATGGTCTTCTAGGATCTCCTCATCAGGGGAAGTTATAACTTCCCTCACTAGTTTTGCAACTCTGGGAGCTACAGATTCTTCTGCATATACTTCTTCAAGCTGGCATCTTCTTGATTTCTTGAGTGTTTCATCTTCATCAAAGGTTACATCTTTGTTGATCTCAATATGATGGTAACCTGATATATAAATTATGAACGCCTTGGAGACCTCACAGTATCCAACAAATATTCCCTTCTTTCCTAAAGGGTCCAGCTTGGTTCTCTTTTCTTTAGAAATGTATACAAATACTGGGCAGCCAAATATTTTGAGATGGCTTACTTCTGGTTTCTTTCCGGAGAACACCTCTTCGTGGGTTTTGAACCCAAAAAAAAATTTCTGCCTCGGGAAACGTGCCATGTATTTAGGTGGTTTTTTCGGCACATGGTTTTTGTCGATGGTTTTTTATTTCCGGTTAAGGAATTAGGGTTTTGGACTAATCCAGGTCATTGGGTTAGGGTTTTGGATGTCGTTAGCTCCTATATGTATATTGTATTGTAAACAATGTAACACAATGAATGAATATAATATATGTTGGTTTTCCCGGTTTGGGTTTCCAGGGGAAAAATCTTTGTGTAATGTTTGTATTTGCCATTGTATTTTTTCTGTTCTTTTCTAAATATTTGTTTACAATAGACATTGTACAAGGTTAGAATTTACAACTAACTACCAAAACCTTAAAAGCCCTCCCTCCTGGACTTTTTCTCTCTCTTGGCTAGGTGACACTTGTAGCTCATCCAATAGGGGTCTCTCCTCTCTCCCTCATTTAAAAGGAAGCCCTCTCTCCTCATTTTGACATGAAGTTTTCACTATGACTCCATTATACCAAACTCTCTCTCCACTCTCTCTCATTCTCTCCCATTTTTCTCTTGTAATTTTGTTGCCATTTGGTAACCTTTCTTGGAGCAATAAAGTGAAGCTTTGGATGATCTCTTGGTGTTCTTGGTGCTTTTGGCTACTCTTGTATGGTATTTTCTCTTGGTGAGGTAACATTGCAAAGTTTTGTTCATTTTTGTTTCACATTGTTTTACTTAAAGAACCCTAAGCAAAGTGTTTTGCTAGGGATAAATCTGTAGTAGTATTGTTATAGTTTTATGTAATTTGTTTTTATTAGTGTTTGCAAAGTATTTTGTAGGCCTTTTAAAAGATCTCACCTTCTTGTCTCATTGTGTAGCAAGAGTTTACAGATTTGTAGGTTGCCAAAGCTTGGATGAGGAACTCCAAAGGCTTCATTTTACTTCACATAATTTTCTGTTCAATTTTCAGCCTTCTATTTACTTATTTTCTGCATACATAATCACTTAAATCTTGCTAAAAAATCAATTTTCAAGTTCAGATTTTTTCTGTAAATATTTATGTGAATATGCTAACATAAAACTAACATTTTGTGGTGATTTTTAGCATTTTCCAGCAAGCTTTGTTTGTTGTTTTATGCATGTTTTCACCATTAAAAAATGAGGTGCTGCCCAAAATTGACCACGAAAAACTCAAGAGAACATCAATAAGCTTTGGTACAAAGCCTTTCTCTCTCTCTCACTTTCTAAAGCTATTGTAAGCAGCTCAAGAGAGTCTCTTCGGCTTGCACTTTTTATTTATTTCTAAGTTTAAATCTGTAATAATTTTAATAATTTTTTGCCCACACTTTGCATTGTGCTTGGCTCTGCCATCCTTGCAAAATCATGTCGGCAAGGATTAGAAATAATTTTCTGAATTTTGTTTTAGTTAACTTTGTCCACCTTTGCCACAAAATCGAAAGGCTTTGTCCTCCACCTTATCCCAAAGTAGTGTGGTTAATTTGTTTAAGTTATTTATTTTAAATTAATTAATTTTTGTTTGTCCACACCTTGCATGTGAGTGGCTATGCCATCCTGTAAAATCGTGTTGGCTACTGTTTAAAGTTTCTTTTTATTTTGCAAAGTAAACAAAATTTACCCTGCCTTTGCCCCGTATTCCCTCCCCTTGCCACTTTGTGAAACTTGGGTAATAAGAAAGGGCAAAGGATTGAGTGGATAGTTTAATTAGGCATCCATTTCTATTATTTTTTGGTCATTAAAATAAGGTGACTTGTGGAGGCTAGAAGGGGTTGAAGACGGGGACGGTTTCATGACACTAAGTGTCCTCCTTGTTGAGCACCCAAGCACTTTGGATTTGACCTATGGAGCTAGGGGAGAACCTTGTTGTTCTTCTTATTGAGCACCCAACATTTCCTCTTGGCTAAGGGATAAGGACTTGGGGTAGTCACATAGCTTAGGCTTGCAACTTTCACATCTAAAACACTAAGCTAAAAGGAAACTTAAAAGCAACCTAAATACTTGCACAACATTTACATTTCCTTGCAATTTATTTTTCAAGTATTTACATTCTATTTATTTTGTGTAAGTTATTTTTCATGTGTAAATATTTGCATTGATTCATTTATAAGCATTCTTTATTCTTTTAAAGTAATTGTATAAAGTTATTTTTTTAATTCATTGTGTAGATAGTTCTTAATTTGTTTTATTCTTGTAAACTTATCTTTCTTTTGTATATTGGAATAAGTGGAGTTTGATAATCTTTAGGCATTGGTCTAACTGTTGTTTAATAAAACAAAGGTTTGTTTGTCATTGAAAGATTGCATATTGCATTGGTTGCTTGTCATTGGGTTGGGTAATACTAATTAACAATTTAATTAAATCCTAGAATTTTAAATAAAACCTTCACATATTTTAATAGGGTCTATCCCCTCGGCTTCCCTAGGAGTGAGCCTAGACGGAAGGAGTCCAAATTGAGGTGATAGTGGGTCTGGATTCAGGTTTGTGCCTCCAAGGACACACCAAGTGGGTTGGAGACTTCTCCACGTTTGTAGGTGTGTATTAGGACGGAAACAGGCTCCAAGTGGCATGTCAAGCTATATATGCAACATCCTAGCTCATCATTGCATCGTCCCAGGTCCAGGAGGTGTTGGAGGGTGTCCAAAGGCATACCAAGTCATCATGTAACTCAACACTCGTCATCAGGGCCCCAACAACCTCCATATAGCATGCAACATCCAAGCTAGAAGCATCAAAACGTCCTCCATAGGACCATCTCAAGGGGTACATCATCATTAATCAAGGGCTCATAAAATCAAATAAGACCAACCATTATGGATAGAAGAGTCATTAGAATCATAAAAAGTAAGTCACAGTTTAATACAAATCCACATAAGCAATTCACATTAGATATCTTCTTCAAACTTCACAATAGCTTAAGACTTTATGCAATTTGCCAAATTTAGGTATGGGTGGACTATCACAAGACCCTATTAGGTGTGTCAGTACCCGAGTAGAGGAATAGTTCTTGAAAAACCCGTCAAAGTGTAAGTGTGAGTGAATGGTGTGATAGTGGATTTGCTTCATGGTCATGGTGTCATTGACATGCAAGGCGACGTGTGAGGTTCATCTCCATGAGCACCTTTATAGAGGGAGCACTTGGTGCACTGAGTTACCCTTTCCTCGGCACTGTTTCTTTCCACCCTTGTCTTGTCTTTTGATATTCATTAATTGCTTTGCAAGACAATTTTCAAGTTTATGCATTTATTACAATGGGATTCAATTAAGTCCTTTCTTTTTTATATGCATTTAGTGCATTAGGACTTGGGGTGATGACCTCGTAGCGAGAGGCTAGAGCTCAAGTTGATCTTGGCTTTTGACTTATCATTCATATCCCATTATTCTTTTTATAACATGTTTTTTATTCTTTTTTATCGGTCGCATCAACCTCGGGCATTCAAGCCCCTTCTTCTCATAGGAGGATGAAGGTACAAAACTTTTTGGGATACATGTAATAGCCACTTCCAAAAGATAGGACAACGGGAGGAAAATGTATGGAAAGTTTTAAGTATGAGAACGTAATGGTACGTTACCCCTATCAAGGCCTCCCAGTAGTACCCATGTTCCCCAAGAGTGACAACACTTGACTAGAGCACATACGATGGCCACCAAGGTGAAAAAAGGAAAAAAGCATAACTTCCAAGCATCATGATTCATTATCTAACTTCAACCCATGATCCTCACCTAAATGCCTAATGCATTAAATGCTAAGTCACAAGGTTCGTCAAACTTGAACCTTGAGGTTCAAAGTTCGACGAACCTCAACAAAATGGTGAGGTTCAGCTCAAATTCGGCTCGAGTTCAATTCAAATACGCGTTCCTCCGTTCAGTGCAACTCAAATTCGACTAGGGTTCGATTTAAATTCACGTTCCTCCATTCGGTTCGACTCAGGTTCAATTCAAATTCACGTTCCTCCATTCAATTCGGGAACCCATTAAATTTCGTTGAACAGAAGAACATCGTTTTCGTTAATAATGGAACTAAATTCTCCTCACCTTTATGGGTTATCGATCTTGATCCATTGATGATTCAACTTAACCTAGGACTTGACTGCTCCTCCCTTTTCCTTTGGGTCATTCGCGGGATTTTCTTCTAGAAGTTTTGCAACAAGATCAATTGCAGCCCCAATCGACCTAGTCTTGGACCTCCCACGCATATGACTTTGGTGAAATTTTCGTATGACTCGCAAGTTACTACCCATTTACATTAAATTATATAAACTCTTATAAATTATATAATATTAACTTTTATAAATGATATAATATTAACTTTTATATTAGGTTATAAGTTATAAATTAATATCGCATATGACTTTGGTGAAATTTGCTATGACTCGTCCGCTACTACCCATTTACATTAAATTATATTAACTTTTATATTAGGATACAAGTTATAAATTAATATAATGTAGATAATATTTTTAGGTTATAAATTAATGTAAATTTCTATAGTTTAAAACTTTTAGTTATATCCATATATATGCATATAATTTTATATTATGTATAGTTGTAACTTATTATTTTTATGAGTCCCCAAGGTGTAGGACAGTCGGTGACGGAGTGTGTTGTTAAGCCACTCCGTGTTTAAAAGTCATCGGTTCAAAACCTGCGGGGACAAAAAAATCCAACCATGTTAAGGGTTGGTGTGGCTCAAGCCGGGTGCGATCCTCGGGTGATTTTGACGGCTTAGATGCCCCTGAGTCATGGTTTCTCAAGCCAAAGGTTAATCCCGCTGCCAAGAAGGTTCGGACAAATTAACAAACAAACAAAAAAACTTATTATTTTTATTATTTATAAAGATCATGTTATATTTTATTTTAAAGATTATATATATATATATATATATATATATTATGAAAAATGTATATAAGTCGAACTTAATGACAAACTTCATTTGAACCTTATAAAAAAATTCAAATTCGAATTGAACTTAAACGTTTTCGAACCCGAACTCGAACCTGAACCGTGTGACATAGATTAAATGTAACACTTTGTATGAAACAATGACTAATGTACCTCATGTGTGTTGTGTTTATATTACAGTAGCTGCGGGAGGTATTAATCTCTACGTGTAACCTTTGACGAATCTAGAATATTCTGGGAAGCAAGAAAAACCCTAGAAGATTAGGAAATAACCTTAGAAGACAAGTGGGCTGAAGATAATAATTTATATTAAATTATTATCCTACAAAAGTAGAAGTCAGCCCAGTTAGGTCACTTTGAGGATTGTAAATAAGAGGGCGCTAGAGCTCATTTGACACACTCACTCTCACAACTACATAAGGACAAGTGGTGCGCATGACTGGAGGAGAGTTGCAGTTGTTGCAGTAGTGACTTGGTCTTTGGTTATGGTTGGACTTCCTGCCTCGTTATGGTTTGGACTTTCTGCTTGGTACGCTAGCTTTGGAGAGAGGTACGCTACCTTGGTTGGCTATTGGTTATGGGTTTTGCTTCCAGAATTATTTTGTCTGTCAAGGTTAAGGTGCTCGGGGGTGGCCTTTGTGCCTATGGTTGGGTGACAATATTGCTATATTGTCTATGGTGAAAACAAGCACACCTGTTATTCTAACAGGTTATGGGCCCACACTATCTTCGGACAATCGAACCATTGGAAGGTAGATTGGGAGGATTTTCTCAATTGCAGTTGCAGTTGCAGTCAAAGTTTTGTTGCAGCAACGAAACCTTAACCCTCTTGTTGAGGCACCTTAAGTGAAGCGCTTGACCTAATTCCTGGATAACCTAGTGCGCCCTAGCCTAGCGCACCTCCCGGTACTCCCAGCAAGCCAAGGCGTCAAGTTTGAGTTTTGGGTCAAAGTCAAAGGTTGACCAAGTCAAAGTCAATAGTTGACCAAGTCAAAGCAATCATGACTTACTCTATGAAGAAAGAAAACAAGTTAGAAGGGGCTTCTAACTTCAGAGCATGGAAGACAAGGATTGACCGCATCCTTGCCAAGAATAAAGTGTTGGATATCGTGGAAGGAAAGATCATGGAACCACAGTTTGAAGCAGGAAAAGAGAAGGAACCTCAAAACGTTGTAGTGATGGAGAAATTCAAGGACAATGACATCAATGCTATGAGCATCATAGTGGACTCTGTAAAGGACCATTTGATACCCTACATTTCTCATCTTAACTCATCTAAGAAGATGTATGATGCCCTAACTAACCTCTTCTCAGTCGGAAATATTGGAATAGTGATGAGTCGGAAGAATGAGCTCTGTGACATGAAAACGAATGATGATGACAGCATAACATCATACTTTGTATAAATATCTCAGTTAAGAGATCAACTACAAGTTATTGAGGAAATCATTTCAGAAAAGGAATTAGTAAATATAGTACTTAATGGCCTTCCCAAGACATGGGATGCATTTGCCGCAAGCATGAACACAAGAACGGAGTATCCTACATTTGAAGAACTTTGGACTTGATGTGCACAAGAAGAATCAAGTATTACCACAAAAGAAAAATCCCAAAAGAAAGATGATGATCAAGCCTACACAACAAAGTTCAAGAAATTCAGGAATAAGAAGCAGTTTGGTTCAAGGAAGAAACCAAATCAAGAAAAGGATATGTCAAAATACAATGTTTCAACTGTCGAAAATATGGTCACTACAAGAACCAGTGTCCTGAGTTAAAGAAAAGGAAGGAAACACACGAAGCAATAGTTGCCAAAGAAAAGGAACCCTCAAAGAAAGTCAAGCAGGATGAAGCAGACTTCTTCTACTAGTCATGGTAACAATATTCTTCTGTAACATAGTCCTTGCACATACCATTTTTACATACATATCATGTGTATCTATTTCTTAGAATATAAGATGGTTAGTGTCAATGAAACAATACCTATGGGAGAAGAACAAGATAAGGATTGTCATTACAATGACTACTAGTAATGCATTTGAAAAGGATGAAGTACGTTGACTACCTTTGGTGAAAATCCCTGTGGAAGCTATTAAAATTGTATATAAGTAACAACTGTCGGATGGGTCGCAATTAGAACCAAACTTGAAGAGACCTGGAAGGAGTCAGACCAGAAAGAAGCCAGTAATCAAGAGGAAACTAGAATAGACTTGTGACACTTTACAGAAAGCAAGAAGGATGCAGACGAAAGCATGGACTCTCTCTGATGGAGGGAGATGATTGTAGAATTCCAAAAGATGAGCATGCATATTGCTCATCCAGGCGTGAAGATGGGTTAGGAGGGAGTTAATTCTCAATGATGTGATCCATTAAAGAACCCATGAAGACTATGAAGTATCTGTCCATGTTCTTCATTAGAAGTAGCAACACGTGTTCAGTTTGACTCTAGAATAAGTCTTCTTCGAAAAGAAGCCCTGGATATCATTGGTTGTCCATCTACATTTATGTTCCTATGACGAAAAGAAGTTGGAACCTTCAGAAAGGAAGGGCATAGAATCTATAGAAGATTCCATGGACTCCAACATTGAAGATGAGGAAGAACATGAAGATTCCAAGAAAGACAGAAAAGTCGAAACAACCAATTGAACCAGTAATTATACCGAGAATCATAAGACTACCAGCATGTTTTGAACCCACTAGAAGCAGTCAAACAGAAGGAACAAAAGGAAGTTGTGATGAAGAACAATGTATGTGAGAAATTGTGAAAAAGACTTATGAATGGAAGCATTGATAGATACAAGGCGAGATTTAGAACTAGAGGGTTCTCCCAGAAGGAGGGAGAAGACTATGATGATAGCTTGTTCCAGTAACCAGATATACCTCTAGCTGAGCCATTATATCTCTTGCAGTATCCATGGGTTGGAGTTTACATCAGATGGATGTAAAGATTGTTCTTCTCAATAGAGTAATTGAAGAAGCATATGTAGAACAACCTCAAGGTTTTGAGGTATACCAGAAAGAGACCCGTGTATGTAGATAGAAGAAGACCTTGTATGGATTCAAGCAACCTGGTGCAGAGCCTCTCATGTACAGCAGCAGCGTGGTGAAAAATTCCTATGACAAAGGATGTGTATCGAAATGGTTCTTGAGAAGTCCGGGATGATGGATTGCAAATCCATGGAAAACTCCCATGATGACAGATCTGAAGAAGTTGAGAGACTCTGATCCAGTAGACCCGTCCCTGTACCGGTAATTGATTGGCTCCTTGATGTATTCGATGAATACTAGGCCGAACATTTGCTTTGTTGTAAACATGTTGAGCCAGTTCCAGGTGGAACCCAACCATGAAAATTGAAAAATTGCAAAGCGTGCCTTGAAATATCTTCGTGGGACGTTTGAGTTATGTTGCATGGATTTATCGATTCAGATTGGGCAGGGAGTGCAAATAACAGAAGAAGTACTTCTTGGATATGTTTCAGTTTGAGCTTTGCCACAATATCATGGGCTAGCAGGAAACAAAAGTCTATTGCACTTAGCACTTTAGAAGCAGAATATATTGCAGGTTGTGATGCTTGTACGGAAGCAGTGTGGCTCTGTAAGCCGTTTTTGGACTATTTGATCAGGGGCTAGATTCGACCGTGATATATTGTGATAACCAGAGTTGTGTAAAGCTCTCAGAGAACCCGGTGTTCCATGACAGGTTGAAGCACATTGAGATCAAGCATTATTTTTTGTGTGATAAAATTCAGAAGGGAGAAGTAGTTCTCCAGTGTATCTCCATTGTTGAGCAGATAGCAGATATTTTGGTAAAGCCTCTGTCCAAGATGAAAAGTTTGCGTACTTAAGGGACAAGCAAGGACTTGTGGAGATGACTTCTTTATTGCAAAGGGAAGTGATTACTCCCCAGGTTAGGAGGGAGCATTGATATGTTATTGATATATGGACAGACATTTTTCCAGTTTGGAAAATGGTCTAGGTTGGGCAGTCACTTTCCAGTCGGGAAAGTGGTCCAAGATTTTTGATGGACAGTCATTTTCCAGTTCGGTCATGGTCCGACAGATTGTTGATGTACCATAGACAATGATTCCTGGCCAGTGTGGGGGAATAGTCTAGGACAGTCATTCTCCTTGGCAATCACTCTACGAAGTGGTCAAGCAGAATGGTCCACCTCTATGGGCAGTCATTCTTTCGAAGTTCACAGTTGTGAGCAGTTTTCGAAGAATGGTCCGATGTAGGAGGTTGGTGTAAGACAATAATTTCCGTAGGAAATGATCCGGATAGTCATTCCCTAGGGAAGACTCATTCTCTCCAGGTTGCACTCTAAATCGTGCTGGAAGAATGGCCCAGTTAGGTTGAATGGTCCACGTTCAGCAATCAGGGACAGTCATTCCCTAGGGCAGACTCATTCTCTCCAGGTTGCACTGTGAATCGTGTCGGAAGAATGGCCCAGTTAGGTTGAATGGTCCAGGTTTAGAAATCAGGGACATTTATTCTTCTATGCTTAGGGACAGTCATTCCCTAAGGCAGACTCATTCTCTCCAGGTTGCACTATGAATCGTGCCGGAAAAATGACCCAGTTAGATTGAATGGTCCAGGTTCAGAAATCAAGGACATTTATTCTTCTATGCTTGAGAAGAATAGTCCAAACATCCCATGGCTAATGTTTAACTTTCTGAGGGAAGATGCTCTTCCAGATCTCATAGATGTGAGTGGAAGTGTGGCCTAGATGATTCAATTCGTATCATGACATTGTTGATATTAGATGATATGATTGTTGTGGTGATTGTATGTCTCTGGACAGTAGTTGTATGTTATTATGGTTGATGTGATCCACTGGTAGTTACTATTTGTCACTGGTTAGTAGTCGTGTGCTACTAGGAGTGGTTGTGTACCACTTGATAGTAGTTGTATACTACTATGAATAGACACAATTGTGTTCTATTGGATGGCATTGTTTTGATTGCCATAGAGACTATCTAGTTGGATAGTGATGATGGTGCTCGTGATTTGATCATGAGATAGCATGTGTGGCTATGATGATGCTACCAAGTGAATGGCTTGTTTGTGCTCAAGACCGTTGCCATTAATACCTCCCTAGCTAGGAGGGAGTGTTGATATTACGATAGCTACAGGAGGTATTAACCTCTACGTGTAACCTTTGACGAGTCTAGAATATTCCGAGAAGCAAGAGAAACCCTAGAAGATTAGGAAATAACCTTAGAAGACATGTCGGCTCAAGATAATAATTTATATTAAATTATTATCCTCCAGAAGTAGAAGTCCGCCCAGTTAGGTCACTTGGAGGACTATAAATAAGAGGGCGCTAGAGCTCATTTGACACACTCACTCTCACAACTGCATAAGGACAAGTGGTGCACATGACTGGAGGAGAGTTGCAGTTGTTGCAGTGGTGACTTGGTCTTTGGTTATGGTTGGACTTTCTGCCTTGTTATGGTTTGGAATTTTTTCTTGGTACGCTAGCTTTGGAGAGAGGTACGCTACCTTGATTGGCTATTGGTTCTAGGTTTTGCTTCCAGAATTATTATGTCTGTCAAGGTTAAGGTACTTGGGGTGGCCTTTGAAGAAAACTGAGGTACTATGAGGCTGCCAACTAATGTTTGTCTTTGACCTTGAGATTGGCTCCAAGTTTCAATCTTCAAAATTGTTCTTTGTTATTTTTAGGACAGCAAACAGTTTAGTAACTTTTTGCCCATAATTTTTATTGGTTAAGTGTTCTTTGAGGTGCCCTTGCAAGTGTTTTCGAACCGGTGGTTAGCACATGCAATATATCTCAAAACAAGTAACACTCATCTAGATCTTCACAACACAAATAATTTGATCTACACTCTAAGCATGCATGAAATGAACACATGTATTTTTGGTCAACATGACCCTGGATAAAACCCCCCAGGGAAAACCAGTTTGGAATGGAAGTATATATAAGTGGTATCTAAAGCATGAAATACAACAAGAAATACAATATATGATGGAACCTGTATACAAAGCAAGCTCCTCTCGAGACTTGCCAAAGGATCCAGGAAGAAATGCACCCTAGACTAGTGCACATTTGACTTAAATCTCCTAAGTCAAAGTGAAATTAGACATAAAGTACAAGGTACAATGGTACCAACATCTCCCTCTTGTGGTTAGAGGCTCAAAACCACAAGGGAACCACTTCCCAAGGTACACCAAAACTGAACAGCCTTTGTGCCTATAGTTGGGTGACAATATTGCTATATTGTCTAAAGTAAAAACGAGCACACCTATTATTCTAACATGTTGGACCACCATCATCGGATGAACCTGTTGATCAAATGAATGAGCTGAGCAATGAAGAGGGGGGAGGCATCTAAGGGGCTACTATCTGTGGAGAATGTTGATCATCATCTTTGGGATCATTGTCTGGAATGTGGATCATGAAGAATGATCTCCTCTAGTTAACCCTAGGTGAGAGGGGGTAACAGTAACTAAACAAGAAAAACTTTCAGTTTTTTCGTGAGGATGGATCCGACATAGGAATGTCATGTAAAAGGCTTAAAAGCACTTATGAATGTCGTGAGCATCGAACAATGTAATTTTGTTATATTAACAAAAATACAAATTATTTCCCTTGGGAAAAAAACAGATTTCTTAGTTGTAATTCGGTCTACCCATAATACATACTGGATTTTTCCATCCCAATTCTTTCTATTATCACCCACAGTTTTCTTAATGATGTTCATTAGATTCTTATTACTTGATTCAGTGAATCCATTCCCTTGCGGTTAATAGTTAGAAGAATGAGATAAGACAATTCCATAGTTGAAGCAAAAGTTGGATAGAAACAATGAACTGAAAGCTTTTGCATTATCGGTGGTTATTTTAGTTGGGGCACCAAATCTTGGGATTATTTAATCCTCAAGGAAACTTGTAACAACTTCTTCAATTGTCGTTTTTGTAGGCATGGCCTCTACCCACCTGGTGAAGTAATCTGTGGCAGTTAAGATCCATCAGTATCCATGACCAGAATTAGTTTTGAACTCACCGATAAAATCTAAACCCCATTGTTAAAAAGGTTCTTCTACCACAAAGGTTTCAAAGTTAAATCGGGCAAGCATTGTTTCCTTGTTTAAGATAAAGGCATAAGCAATGTTTCCAGAAACACAAAATGCGAAAGAACAACAAAACAAGACATGGAAACCAACGGGTTTTAAGGGATTACAAACAGTTTCCAAAAATAAAAAACAATTTAGTGAAACCATACAACACTCAAAAATATCCACCATATGCAATGCATCAATGTTATAAATCAAATAACATTCACGTCATAAAGTTTAGGGTCTTTTTTTTTAACTTTATGGCTGTTTTATTTAAATTCTGCCATAGGCACTGGGAAGAGACAGTGTTTCTGACAGTCCCGTTTACTGACCATTTTTTTGCAAAAAAAATATCCAGCTATACCATTTCTGGTAATATAGGACACAAGACAATACTAAATTCTTCTTTGCCCAAATTCCTGC
>ML820207.1:0-15533 GCA_009831015.1 Picea engelmannii
TTGATAGATCCAAGTTAAGATGGATCAACTTGAGTGTAAAATATTTTAGGGAACAAAATATTATATCTGAGAGTTCTAGTGTGTTAGTGTGTTGAGAGGGTAGTAGTAGACATACTACAAAGGATGGCAAGTGGAGTACATCAACCATAATAGTGGAAATAAATATAAACAAACATGTGAACTCCCAAGGGTTAGCTCGATTGGTAGAAGCAAATGTGTGAAAGTTGATGGAGGTCTCGGGATCAAATTCCACCAATAGGTTTTTAAACGAGGAAGAGTGGGAGCGATCATTAAAGCAATGGAAAGGTATCAATGTCTTCACTTGAAGCACTTAATATGCATGTGAGTTCTTTCTGGAAAAAGAAAAAGAACAATTGCATGAATGAAAAAATTACGCACACACACACACACATAGAGAGAGAGAGAGAGAGTTCTTTCAAGTGGTTTGTCTTGTCATCTCAAACCCATATTCTCCAAGGAGGTCACAAGGTTGAATCTACATGGATCCCTCGAGGTTAGGTGTACACATTGTTCATCGATGGCATTTACCCTAGGCACCATTTACAAAATGTGAGGAAATCCCTAGAGGGTTTCCCCAAAAGAGTTTTCCATGGAAAAAAACAAATGTGTGTGTGTACAAATAGCCCCAAGGGTTAACTTAGTCGGATGGTGCCACCATTGCCAAGACGTTGCCATTGATACGATGCACTATGTAGATTCATGATTTTATTCCCTCAAGGTTAGGTGCACTAGTCTATGTCCCCCACTTACGCTTTTATCATCCTTGGAATGAGGGAAGTTCCTAGGAGTTTCCTAGGGAGTTATTTCCAAGGAATATAGTCCCGATTTGCAAGGAAATTATCAATGACCTTATCTGAAACCACATTTGCTCCATATATGTCCACAATTTTGTACCTTGTCAAAGGATTCATTGTTGAGTTTAACTATCTTAGTACTTCACTAGATGTCAAGGACCTCTTGTCATGTTCCAAAGACCAAGGTGGGACTTGATAAGTCACCATCCACACAATTGACTAGTTCAAAATCCTCTTCCTCCATGATGTGAATTATAAAGCGTATACCTTAGTACTTAGCACATTTGATAATGACCTGCAGAAACCCTAAGGACAGTTTGCCTTCCATGTAATCTGTTTTAGTCACCAATAGTCTCCTTGTAGAT
This sequence comes from Picea engelmannii, assembly GCA_009831015.1. Taxonomy (NCBI): domain Eukaryota; kingdom Viridiplantae; phylum Streptophyta; class Pinopsida; order Pinales; family Pinaceae; genus Picea; species Picea engelmannii. Next base: position 1,181 of record ML820207.1, read on the forward strand.
CGGGAAAAGGACATTATTCAAGCTTCACACTATCAAGTGAAATTAGGTTATGATAATTGAGATGAGAATGGGGCTTCCTTATTGACTTGGTTGATGTCAAAGTTGGTGGTTCATGGCTCATCAATAAACAAATTCTCTTTATCGTTTGATGTTCCTAGAAGCTTGGATTTAGGGTTTGGAGAGAGCTAGCAACCTGAGTCATCAATGGAAGCAAGGAAGGGTTTTGTAGTTTTTGCTAAGGAAATACATGTACAAACTTTATTTAGGAAGTGAATTTCCAAGGGAGGAAGCCTCGGAAGAAAAGGAAGTGCATCAAATGTAAACACAACAAAGTTAAGATGGTGGTAGGATTAGATGTGGGTATATTAAAGGTCGAAGGGTTGATGGAGAAGGCACTAGTAGGAAACTTCATGGAGGAATTTGTCAACAGTGAATCCTTGAAATCATGTGGAATAAGTATGGAAGCTAGTCCTGAGATATCCTCTAGTTTTTCATTTGTTGGTCTATGGTTGGATTTGTTTTATGGTTAAAAGTAGCAAGGATGCGAAGTTGCTCCTTGGAAAATACTGAATATGGGGCCCTTCTGGTCCAAGTCTTAGAAGATGGAATCCAAACTTTGATCCCAAATCAGAACCACTTTATATGCAACAATTTTGGGTAATGTTGCCAAGATTCCCTGTGGAGATATGGAATAAAAAGATCCTAGAAGGAATAGGGAATTTTTTAGGGTGTTTCATTACTTTGGAGGAAAATTGTTGGATCAAGGAAGATTGTAGGGTTTTCAAACTTTTGGTGGAAATGGACCTTAGAGAATGTATACCAACAGAGATAAACATAGAACCAGAGGCTCTTTGTTCTTCACTCAAAAGCTAGATTTCAGGAGGATTCATTTCAAGTGTGTTGTTGATCCAGGTGGATATTGGTGGCCATCCGCCTATTCCACTTGGACCCCCACCATTGTTTCTTTCAGTTTTTCAGTTTCCTTAATTGTAGCACAATTTACTATTTTTGGCAGTTTTTCAGGTCCTGAACTTCCGAAGCCGTTTTGAGGCCCTAAACGATGTTTTTTGGGCATCAAACCTCCGATACATATCAGTTCGTTCTAGACCTAATATTTTATTTTTCTGGTTGTAGTCCTCGGATAGATCTTTCTAACGATGTATCACGTGCATCAAACATAGATAGTATGTCAAAGTTACGACCCCAGGAAATTGATGTACCAATTTACCCCGACGGGGCCCATATTATGACGTTTCATCTCCCAGGGTTAGGTTTTTGGATGTTTAGGGTTTTCCATTGTTTCACAATAATATATAGGCCTTGGAGCCTCATTGTAACAGAGAGTGGAGAGGCTTGTAGCTGTCACATCTCTTCTCGGAGATAAGCTACCAGCGCCCTAGCTAGTTTATTTCCATTCTGTCTGTAAACAAATTCCAGTTCTTTGATATTAATGAAATGAAGTGTTATTTCCGCTGCATCTTTGTATTTATGGTTACTTGTGTATTTTGTTGTATTCCTACATAAATTCGGATCAGTTGCTTAGCATCAAATAGGGCACTTGTGGGAAGACTATAATATTCCTAAGAGGAGTTTCATAAGGCAGGAAAAAAAATGGATTAAGAAAGAAAAACCCTTAACAGTGGTGCAAGATTTACCAAAGGTGTCAAAAGGGAGCTCTCAAGGAGTGAGACCATCTTTGGATCACTTGCTAAAATCTCCTATAGAAGGTCAATTTATTTCAAAAGGCATGGAGGGAAAGGAGCAACATCAAGATTCAAGTATGGCACTTCATGATCAAGGACAACACTTAGTAGACAAGGTATGCCTAATAGAGACCCATATTTGTGTTTTAAGGAATGTCATCAAGTCCCTTCGATTTTTTATGGGTGGGTGGATATAATTTCTTTATACACTGAAGATATTGTAGGTAGGGACCCTAAGATCCTAGATCCCCTTTATTTTATTAAGTTGTCTAAGGTTCCCATGAGAAAAAATGACAAACCCTTAAATCCTAAAGCACAAACCCTGCCTAATCTAAGACAAGAGGTGTTGGATTCAAAACACATGAATATGCTGAAAGAAATTTAGGATGAGTCCCTGAATGGTATGATAGAATCCTTTAAGGAATAGGCTTACCAAGTGGAGAATCATATTAAAAAGGGATAAAAGAAAACTCCAAAACTTGTTCTGAAATCATCATATCAATTAAGGTCGAAAAAACATTCAATGGAAGCTTTTGGGACTTTGGTGGGAGGCCTTGCTATGAATCAACACATTCCAACTTCAGTGGGGAGAAAATGATTCATAACCTTAGAAAAATCACAAGTTAGGAAGGAAATTAGGGAAGGTAAACTATTAACTATTAATGAGGTCCTTAGAGCAGGCGAGACACATAATGTCGTGCCCATATGACCTTATTATCTCTTAATTCGAGAGGGATCTAGTGTGCCCCAAGCAGTGAGCATTAAAAAGACTCATGGTTGTGTATAATCATGAAGTTGTATTTATTCAAGAATCAATGCAAGTTGGTTCAAAAGTAGTAGAGATCATGTCATCCTTTTTAAAAGATTGGGATTTATGTTTAGTGGATTTTGAAGGTTTGTTGAGGGGTTTGGTTACTAGTTGGAATAAAAAAAATTACACCGTCTCTACAAAATTCATTCCTTTAGTAATACTGATTGAAGTAATTTCTAAGGAGTTGGGGAGGGTTTATAGTCTAATCTATTGTATGACCCTTGTGGGGACAACAAATCGTTATGGGATGGACTAGGTCATTATGGTTTATTGAAAGGGGGAAATTTCCTAGTAGGAGATGATCTCATTGTCACTCTCAATTAGAGAAACATATGGGGTGATGCAACAAGAAGTGATCCTTTAGTTAATTATTTTTCCCATATTTTTTAGGTTCAAAATCTCATAGATGTGGAACTTGTCAAAATCGTTCCTACCTGGAGGAACGTTAGAAGAGGCAGGGAAGGAATATCTAAGAGATTAGATAGATTCCTTATTTTTGATAATACGATGGAAGATATCTCCAAAATTAAATCTTGGGTAGGTTATGGGGTTTCATTTGATCGATTACCATTATTTTACAAATTGAGTCTGAAGATAGTGTTAGGGACCTTACCTCCCTAACCCCTCACGTAGGTAGAATAATATATTTTCCATGTAATAAAATCTGATATTAACAAAATAAAGCCTATTAATAAGGTGAACAAGTCAAATGTAAGACGACCTAATAGAAGCTTCCACTTCTAGAAAGATCTTTCTCTAGATTGTTCTTTTGGTAGATAGTTTTAGTATAAATAGGAGTCAAGGGCATGAGAAGTTTTGTCTCGAGAATTGTTGTAATAGAGTGTTGCTCTGTTGGAGGTTGCCCCTTCGAAGAGGCAAGTGAACATTGCTCATGTTTCAATAAAGGTAGCATTTTGGTGTGTTATTCTCTATATTTTGTTGTTTCATTGGTAATTTATGTGATATTCATGTTTCTGCTCAATATAACATAATCGGGTGCATAACAAGTGGTATCAGAGCACTTTCCTAGGCAGGAATTGTGGGTTAAGTTTTTTTTAGGGTAGAGACGTGTTCCAGCATCTTTAAACTATAGGGGTATGTTGTTCAACGCATAAATCTGCGATCAAGGAAGCATACACGTAGGAAATACAAGAGGTTTTTAAGCTCACATTGTTGGACACCCTTGTAACCCCTATTGGTACCCCTTCAAGTGGTAGCGCATTAGACAACACTTGTATACGAACTTGCTTAGGTATCCTGAACCCCACTATAGATCAACCGATCGACTACTTGAATGTTATAGTGCCAACAAGAACAACACTCAGGAAGATACTCTCCAGTACCTGGGTAATCAGTTAGTACAGCTAAGGGTATGATCTAGCCTCCTTAGTTGGTGGCTTGAGATATTGGAGCGAGTACTATTGTTCGACCCCACTTGTATACCAGAGAGTTATAGCACATGAAAAACTCTTGTCTGTAGGAACCCTGAACACCCTAACCCTTGGGACAAAAACATAACGGAAAAGGAACATATAAGATATATTGTCGTGCAACCTTGACTCCTACATCTTGGTTGTAAAATTACTACACATTTCTTCTTGTTAAGAATTTGGGCATTTTGCGACTGCAGTATTATTCAAATTGGAGTATAACTCCGCGGGAGTAATAAAAAATAAATTAAAATTTGGGGCCTGCCCACACCCTTATTTGAGACCTATCCCATTGGAATCCTCTTTTCGTCTTGATCACAATGATACCTATCCATTTTCAGCCCTTTTATTTTCCTGTCGTCCCGACCCCCCTCCCAACCCCCTTATTGGGGATCTATCCCATTGGATTCCCCTTTTCACCCTGATCGTCACAACACCCTTCACCCACCCGCTCCCTTCATGTGCCCCCTTTCACCATGGCCCACACCCGTAGCTAAGACCTTGAATCATGTTTCAATACCTTGTCATATAATCTCTCCACGGCCCAAAAGAAATTCCGACAAATCAATGTCAATATTTCAACCATCAATTCCTCCATGCATTCCACCATAGATGCCAAAATGGAAGCCCTGAAGCAGGACATGACGAAGGACCTCTTTGCCCACATGGAAAGCCAACTTGAATCCTTTGTTTTCCATCTCTTCACCAAGCTGAATATTCCTAGAGGCCTTCCCCCACCTGACCAACCTTTGCACCCTGAAGGTGATATTCCTCCACTTCCCAGAATTTTCAATCTAATCACTTTCAGCGTGACCTATGCCTTCCTAGAGTGGATGTGAACAGATTTGATGGCTCAGATCCCACTGGCTGGGTCACCCAAATGGAACACTACTTCTCTTTTTACGACATTACCGATGATTTGGCCAAACTCTGTTATGGTGTTCTCCCTTTGGATCCTAAACGTTGGCAACAGTGGAAATGGTGTAAAAAGGCACACCAACGGTATGTGGCTTGAACACAGTTTGTTGCATAGCTTTATGACCGCTTTGATACCAACACCCATCTTTTAGGCCATTTGACCAAAGTTGAAACAAATTAGCTCATTAGAAGAGTTTATAGTTGCTTTTGAGCAATTTGCTTTCAGAACGGAGGGCATGACAAATGTTTTTTTCAAGGAATGCTTTATCAATGGCCTCAAGGATGAAATACATGCCCATGTCCTCATGGATTTCCCCTAGATTTGGTTGGAAGATACTAAAAGGGCTAAGGAAACACAACAAGTAGTCTCATCCCAAACTAGAAAAACACCCTTTATTCCTCACCCTAAACCCACCCTAAACCCACCCCTCCTACCACTCCCCTCAAGATCCAGAAATTGATTTAGACCGAAATGGTTGAACGACAACTTAAGGATCTTTGTTATGATTGTGATGACAAATATTTTATGAGGCATAAGTGTAAGGAACAAAATATTTTAATGGCTATGTTTGAGGATGCTTCTGAAGAAGAGGCAGATGTTTCTCATGTCCCTGAGCTACCCCCACCAGTTGATCTTAACCAGCCCTCTGATCCACCGGAAGTTGAACCATTGATTTCCCTGAATGCACTCATTGGTTTCTCTGCTCCCCAAACCCTCAAGTTAATTGGTTACATTAAGAACCAAAAAGTCATCATTCTAGTTGACGGTGGCAACACCCATAATTTTATTCATCATCACATTGCCCAAGAAGTCAATTTCTATATCCGTCCGATTAATAATTTCCAAATCATGATTGCTAATGGGGGTTCCATGAAATGTGGAGGGCATTGTGAAAATGTGCGCCTACAAATTGGTCAGCACCACATGAAATCTCATATGTTTGTTATTGACATGGGTAGTTATGACATTGTACTTGGTGCTGAATGATTATGCACTCTCGGACCTATCACTATGGATTTCCAGAAATTAACCATGGAATTCCAGCAGGAGGGCCAACAACACCAGTTCCAAGGCATCACAGTAGGGTCACCAAAGATCATCAGTTCCCACCGAATGGAAAAGCTCCTCAAAAAAGGTCATTATCGCAGTATTTCCCAACTTCATTCCATTCAGGCAGTTGAAACACCCTCTATCCACCCCAACCTCCAATCTATCCTCTCCCAACACCAAGTTGTGTTTCAAACCCCCCAGGGACTTCCCCCTTCTCGTGGTGTCCATGATCATTCCATTCCACTAGTTCTGGGAAGTCTTCCTCCAAATGTTCACCCTTATCGTCATCCCTTCACCCAAAAGAATGAAATTGAGAATATTGTTCAAGAATTGCTAGAAGCCAATGTCATTTGCCCTAGTACCAACCCCTATTCTTCTCCAGTAGTCATGGTACTCAAGAAAGAAGGTACTTGGCGCATGTGTCATGATTTTTGCACCCTCAATAAACTCACAATCAAAGACAAATTCCCCATTCCTATCATTCATGGCCTTTTGGATGAATCAAGTGGTGCTCAGTATTTTACCAGACTTGATCCTCACTCTGGCTACCACCAAATTTGTATGAAAGAAGAAGACATTCCCAAGACTACATTCTGAACTCACAAGGGTCATTATGAGTTCTTGGTTATGCCATTTGGCCTCTGTAATGCTCCCTCCACTTCTCAACGTCTCATGAATCATGTCTTACGCCCTTTTCTCTGTCACTTTGTCTTGGTTTTCTTTGATTATATTCTCATCTATAACAAAACTTGGCCAGCCCATCTTACCCATGTGGATCAAGTTCTACAACTACTATATCAGCACAAACGTTTTCTTAAGCAGTCTAAATGTGCTTTTGGAGCCTCTGAAGTTGAGTACATGGGACATATTGTCGGCAAGGATGGTGTCAAGGTGGATCCGAAGAAAATCGAAGCTATGCAGGATTGACCGCACCCAAAAAATCTTAAAAGTCTACATGGCTTCCTGAGTTTGATAGTCTATTATAGTAAGTTTGTTCATAATTATGGAAAAATCGAAGCTCCCCTCAACGCTCCTTAAAAAGAATGCTTTTAGTTGGACTCCAGTAGCAAACGATTCCTTCCAAGCTTTGAAAGTGACTATGTGCACTAGTTTTGTTATGGCTCTCTCTAACTTCAAGAAGACCTTTGTATTGGAATGTGACGCCTCAGGGAAAGGCATTGGGGTTGTCCTCATGCAAGATGGTTGACCTTTGGCTTTCACCAGCAAATAATTGTTCGAGCACCATTTGGGATAATGCACCTCTGAAAAGGAAATGTTGGTTAGCCTACATGTTGTGGATCTATGGTGTCCTTACCTCTTGGGGAAACGCTTCCAAATTAAAATTGATCATCAAAGACTCAAGTATTTTCTGAAACAACGAATTACTTCCCCGGAGCAACAAAAATGGGTAACCAAGTTGTTTGGATACTATTATGAGATCATCTACAAAAAAGGAAATGAAAATGTGGTGGTTGATGCCCTTTCCAGGAAATATGAAGAAGACATGTCCCTTTTTCCCCTCTCTTTCATTGTCGTAGATTGGCTTTAGGAGGTTCATCAGGAATGGTTGCAAGACCCTAAAATTTCCAAACTGATCCAAACACTACAACAGGATCCAAAAACTTCTCCAAGGTACTTGTGGCACCATGACAAGCTTCATTATAAAGGTCGCCTTTATTTAAGCAAATAGTCGAATCTTAAATCCACCGTGCTCTTTGAGTTTCATGCTTCACCTACAACTAGACATTCCAGTTTTACCAAAACCTATGAATGAGTCAAATGTTCTTTTTCTTTTCTAGGATGATATGAAACAGGACATCCACACCTTTGTGGTTGAATGTGATACCTTTCAACCAATAAGGGCGAGACAGTAAAATCTCCAAGCACACTCCAACCGCGTCCAATTCCACCTATTATTTGGACATATATTTATATGGACTTCATTGTTGGCTTACCTAAATCAGAGAATAAGTCAATCATCATGGTAGTAGTGGATCATCTTTCCAAATATGCTTGTTTATGTGCTCTTCAACACCCATTCACAACATCCATCGTGGCTCATTTTTTTGTGGATAATATCTTCAAACTCCATGGAATGCCTCATTCTATTGTTTATGACCGTGATCCAAATTTTACCAACATTTTCTAGCAAGAATTTTTCCGACTGCAGGGAACCCAATTACATCTAAACACGACATATTATCCTTGGACTGTTGGACAAACTGAAGTGATCAACAAGTGTTTAGAAACCTATTTGAAGTGTTTTTCATTTGACTGACAAAATCAGTGGGTTTAGTGGTTACCCCTCCCTGAATGGTGGTATAACACCTCTTACCATACCGCCACTCGCATGACTCCTTTTGAAGCAATCTATGGACAAAATCCACCCTCAATTCTATCATACATGCACATTGTAGCCAAGGTTCAACAAGTGGATCAAACTCTTACATTCCGCATGGCCATTCTCCGTACTCTCAAAGAAAATTTGGTCATGGCTCATAATCACATGAAACAACAAGTAGATCAAGGTCGTTATGAACGTGGATTGTTGAAGGGGAACAAGTGTTCTTTGTTTGCAACCTTATAAGCATACTTCACTAAAAGCCAAACACTGTTAGAAACTCACCCCCAGATTTTGTGGTCCTTATCGTATTCTCAAGAGAGTGGAGCCAATGGCCTAGCAGTTAGAGTTGCCCAGTCACTCTAAGCTCCATCTTGTTTTTCATGTTTCCTACTTTAAGAAAGTGCTTGGCACTAGGTTCCAGACTAATACCAGTCTACTTGAGTTGGATGAATAAGGTTCCATTTGGTTGTATCCACAAGCAGTCTTGGACCAACATGAGCATCGTCTCCTCCAGTGTACTATCATGGAAGTTTTAGTTCAGTGGAAGGACACACAACCAAAAGATGCCACTTGGGAGTCGACTACCATTCTGCAACAATTTCTTCATCTCAAGCCTCGAGGACAAGGTTGCTTTTAAGGGGGAGGGCATGTTAGGGACCCAACCTCCCTAACCCCTCACGTAGGTAGAATAATATATTTTCCATGTAATAAAGGCTGATATTAATAAATAAGGCCTAGTAATAAGGCGAACAAGTCAAATGTAAGAAGGCCTAATAGAAGCTTCCACTTCTAGGAAGATCTTCCTCTAGATTGTTCTTTTGATAGATAGATTTAGTTTAAATAGGAGTCGAGGGCATAAGAAGGTTTGTCTTGAGAATTATTGTAATAGAGCATTGCTCTACTGGAGGTTGCCTACTCAAAGAGGCAAGTGAACATTGCTCATGTTTCAATAAAGGCATCATTTTGGTGTGTTATTCTATATATTATGTTGTTCCGTTGGTAATTTCTGTGATATTCTTGTTTCTACTTAATATAACATAACCATGTGCATAAGAAATAGCAAGCCTCAAATTCCCTTTAATTTAATTGTTCATGGTTGTTGGTGGAGGACTTTAGAGCCCTTGTTTTTAGATTTGTGAGGGCCCTTGATAGTTCATTAGATGATAATGTTATGAAACAGTATGTAAATGACTTAAAGAGTTTAAAAAGGATTATAGGTGAATGGGCCAAGAATTAGGCAATGAAAGTCCAAAAATATCTAAAGGAAATAGAGGAAAGAATAAAAACCCTATTCAAACATAATGAGGTAGTTTTTTTTTTAAGAAGAATTCCTTTCTTTGAAAGAGTTAGAAGGTAAGAAAAAAGAGTTACTAGAAAAGGAGGAGATATAAGGAGGCTCAAAAGGAGAGAAACCTAGTAATCTAAAGGGGACAACAATACAATTTTTTTCCATGAGTACGGAAACTACAAAAATAATATAAACATAATATGGGAAATTTCTAGGGTTAATGGCTTCAAGGTTAAATCTTTCAGGGATATTGTTGAGGAGGGGAAACAAAATTTTAAAAGCCTCTTTAAAGATCACGAAGTTGCAAATATTGGAGAAATAATGAAAATCACAAGACTTTTCCCAAGGTTAATAAATGAAGTTATGAATAAAGACCTAGAAATAGAAGTGACCAAGGAGGAATTAAAAGAAGTGTCAACTAGCTTCAAAAAGGCAAAAAGCCTTGGGCCAAATGGTTGGACAGTGGAATTTTTTCTTAATTCTCATGTTTTGGTGGAAGGAGATCTAGTGAAAATTATTGAAGAATCTAGGCTTTTTGAGAAGATTATGGGAGCACTAAACTCCACTTTTATTACCCTTATCCCAAAGAAGCAAGACCTAATGTCTTTTCAAGATTTTAGGCCAATTTATTTATGCAATATTGTCTATAAGATCATTTCTAATATTGCCAATTTATTTATCCAATATTGTCTATAAGATCATCAATTTATTTATGCAATATTGTCTATAAGATCATCAATTTATTTATGCAATATTGCCAATTTATTTACCCGGACTTCTGGACTAGGAACGGGAACAAACAATTATGTTGAATTGATGAGCTTCAAACTACTCGTTGCCTTCGCCCTTGAAAAGAACTATAAAACGCTTATTGTTTTTGGAGATTCAAAGAATGTCATAAATTGGATAAACGACACATAATGATGTACAAATATAAGACTTGCTAATATAGTGGAAGACATCAAATTCTTACAGACCACTTTTGATTATCTTACATGCCGACATGTTTACAGGGAAAGAAACAAAGAAGCAGACCGAAGGTTGAAAGAAGGTGCAAACTTGGACTTGAGCCCATGGAAAGTATCAGAGTTCCTAAATGATCATATTCAGGAACATCGTCAACAAACTTTTTTGTGAACTTACTAGACAAACATATACTGAAAGAAGCTATATTGTGAAATTTTTTGTAAAATCCTAACAGATTTGATAACACAACGGCTATTAAAGGAAGTACTTCTCTGTGCTATGCAACAAATCTATAGAAAAACAGTTGATCAGGATGTTGATCGGGAATACACTCTGGAAGTGTATCTACAAAATGTAATTTTGTTCTCATCTCATGATATAAATTTACGCTTTTTTCCTTGGAAAAAAAAACAGACTGAAAGGTATTCTATCTTATGTCATTTCAAATGAATAGTTTGGATTCATTTTTAATAGAAAAATCCATGACGATGTTGGTATAGCATGGGATGGACTACATAATATTAAAGTTTAGAAATCCCCAACAATTGTCATGAAAATTGGTTTAGCCAAGGCTTGTCACAAGTGAACTGGTTATCTCTCAGATTGTTACTTCTTCGTATTGTGATGAATTCACAGACTATAAGTTGGATTATGGGATGCTTAAGTTTTGTCTCTTATGTAGTGCTAAAAATGGTTCTCCTTTAGGGTTCTTTAATGGCTCAAGGGGTCTTTGGGAAGGATCCCATGTATCCCCCTTTTCTTTTTATTACTAGTTGAAGGCTTACGAAGGTTAATATTATATGCATGGACCAAAGGAGATATTAAAGGAATTAAAATATCAAAATCTATGGCTATTTCCCATTTGCTTTTGTAGATGATATTTTGATATTTGGTCAAGGTACAAGAAGGTATATGTGGTATTATAAGGAGGCATTGGATATCTATTGCAAAGCTGGAAGGATGGGAGACAATATGTTAAAGTCTTCACTAATGTTCAATGAATTAAATGAGGAGGCAAAATTACAAATTTCAAACTTGTTTCTCATGAATGTTGTGGATTTGGATGATGGTGTGAATTATTTGGGTTTTAAATTGAAGCCAAATAATTATAAATATGGTGATTGGTCGTGGTTGTATAACAAAATAGAAGCTATAATTTCAATTTGGTGCAATAAATGGCTATCTAAAGGTGGCGAGCTAGTCCTAGTAAATGTTGTCTTGGAGAGTATTCTTGTTTATTGGATGTCTATTGCTCATATACCAAAATGAATTTTGGACAAAATCAAGAAAAAGCGTTTTAGTTTTTTATGGAGTGGGAAAAGGGAAAAGGAAGGAATTCCTTTGGTAAAATGGACAAGAGTGGTAAATTTGAAAGAAGCGGGTGGATGATGTGGAAGAATATGCATGTCTTTAGCTTGGATCTAGTTGCAAAAAGTATTTGGAGGTTAGTCTACAATGAAGTGCTACGGGGTAAATTTATGAATGCTAGAGACCTAAAAAATTGTGTAATGGAAGACTAGTTTATATTATAAAGAAAAAATTCCCAAGGAGCTATGATTGTATAGAAAGTTATGGCAAGGGCTTTCCCCTTAATTGATAACTGGGCAACTTGGAAAATAGGTAAGAGAAACAAAGTGAGGGTGGGGGGGAGATTCCTATATTAGGTGTAAAGGAAGTTATATGTTATCAAAAGCCCTTATTAATGATCCTCATTCATTGGGTATTTTATCACTAAAAGAAGCAATAATACCATATGGAACCAATGCATGGTCACAAGATTGGAAATCAATAGAAGCATTGAATCTGCAAGGAGGAAAAACAAAGGAATGGTCAAATTATGTAACTCAATTAAAACATAGTACTATAATATTTCTTAATAGGTGAGCATACAACTAAGTTGAGATACTCTACAAGCATGGAGGAAATTCAGTTAGAAGAAAGAGTTTGGTAGTGGAAAATTGTGTGGAAATTGGAAATTCCACTTAAATAAAGAATATTTCTTTGACTTGCATTAGCAAATAAAATTCTTACTTGGGACAATGGACAAAAGAGGAATTGGCATGGTCCTAGAAAATGTATTATGTGTAAACATAATGAGGAAACAATGGATCATATAGTTGTCTCTTGTCCTTTCTCCGGGATTTTCTGGAATGAAGTATTGGAAATCTATGTTGGAACAAACAAATGGGATCATACAACTTTGCTAGATTGTCTTTTCTCATGTCTATCTCATAAATTTGAAAAAAAAACGGGGCTTTACCTTGCTATGTGATTTGGGGAATATGGATTTCGAGAAATAATGTGATTTTTCAAGGATTGGAATTGAATATAACACAATTAGCCCATAAGATAAGGGTCTCTTTCAAAGGAATTTGGAAGCCTTTAAAAGGAAAATCTCATATAATTATGAAGGAACCTAGCATTGATTGTGGAAAAGCTTGGGTTTTTTTAACAAGGCTTGTCAAGGGAATCTAGGAATCTGTGGGGCTGGGGAAATTCTACATATTAATTATTCTCGGTATTTTCTTATGAAGTACATTGTAGGTCAAGGTAACAACAACAAAGCTAAGCTTTATGCCCTATGGATTTTGATGAAGACAACAAAGGAAAAATAATAGAAACATCCACAGGTCTTTGGAGATTCCAAGCTTCCAAAGGATTGGACAAGTAACAAAAGCATAATTGAAAATATTCTGCTAGCCCCAATAATGAATTTCGTGTTGGAGGTAAAACTATCTCTTGATGATATCTTTTCCATTCATATATATAAAGAATACAATACAAGAGTGTATCATTTATCTAAAGAAGTTGTGCCAGTGCAAGAGGGGTCCCTACTTATTCAGGAATTCAAAGAAAGGCTCAAATTTCCACAATGGAATATTCTATTTATTAGTTCATTGCATTGTAGATTCTCTTTCCTAGAAGAATCTTGTTTTGATTTTTATTTTAAGAATCAAATAAGAAAATGTATCATTTTGAGAAGTAAAGGTTGCCTAAAAATGGTCATGCACATGCCGAACTAGCTGAAAGGTGAAAGCTAGGGTTTCATGTTACATGATTTCTGAGGTCGACGAAAACTACCTATTCTTCTCTGCGACACAGGCTCTGTTAGTAAGAACATGTGCATCGGTAACTACTCCATGGAAGCCGCGAAGGGGGTGCAAACACCCTCATACAACAAAGTGGTCCTGAATGAATATTCAGGAGCGACATGAAAAAGACTCTCCTTCAAGTCATTGCCTCACATTAGAGAGCAAATGCTCCAAGCAGAATAGGGAAATGGCCAGGACATGGAAACAAACGTCAATACCTCTCATCCAAAAGTGACTTGCACATGGGAGCCAGGTAAGTGTATCTCGCAAACAGAAAAAGCGCCAAGATATGTGACTTGCTCAACGAGGGTGGGAGAAAACACCCAATATACGAAAGAACACACCTTGATAGGTAAGTTCCTGGGCCTATGGCCCTCATAACGGGACTTGATAAGGTGGATAAAAACCTGGTGGAACCCCAAGGGGCACTATGATCTCCATCTTGGATCAAAGGGTTTTTTCACTATTATCTTTGCCAATCTCGAGGACAAGGACCAGATCTTTGATAGTGGGATGTATTTCTTCAACTCAACAGGTCTCTACTTGAGATTTTGGACGGATTGCTTCAGCCCTGAGAAAGAGGACTTCTCCTTCACACCAGTCTGGATCAAACTCTACTCAGTACCCCAAGAGTTTTGGTTGGAAGAAATACTATGCGGTATCAGAAATACCCTAAGCATGTATGTGAAGTCTTCAAAGTCTACACACCAGCATAAGTACACTTCATATGCTCACATTTGTGTGTCTATG